>JAQQSZ010017262.1:0-10842 GCA_028646595.1 Phalanger gymnotis | reverse complement strand
GTCAACACAGGCCACATGTGTATCATTACGTAAAACCCTTCCACAATACTCATGTTGTGAAAGACTAACTATATTTTGTTCCCTCCTATCCTATCCCCCTTTGTTCAATTTTTTCCCTTGACCCTGTCCCTTTTCGAAAGTGTTTGCTTTTGATTACCTCCTCCCCCATCTGCCCTCCCATCTATCGTCCCCCCTTTTTATCTCCTTCCTCCTTCTTTCCTATGGGGTAAGATACTCAATTGACTGCGTATGTTATTCCCTTCTCAGGTCAAATCTGATGAGAGCAAGATTCACTCATACTCTCCAATATTTTCAATGATCATATTCAAAAACTTCTTGAGGTCACAGGATCACATTTTATTCATTATGTTATGCCTTTCATTACCTACTGTACCTATCAGTACCTGTCAGGTACCTAACAGTATCATTGTACTAGGAATGTTTGTCGAATTGAAACAAAGTACTCAAATTCGGGATGCCAGCCTTAGTATAGACTAACATAGACACTTAGTATAGACATAATATAAGCAGAGAAAGGAAAAGTTTTTACAAATAAAATAAAAACTCACAACAACAACAGCAACAAACAATTATAAAGTACTTCCTATGTGCCAAACATTGTACTAAATATTTTACAATTATCCCATTTGATCTTCAAAAAACAACTTGGGAGGTAGTTGCTATTATTATTCCCATTTTACATTTCACTAAACTGAGGTAAACAGATTAAATGACTAGCCCAGAGTCACACAGCTAACAGTTAATAAGTATCTGAGGCTGCATTTGAATTCAGGTCTTCCTGACTCCAGGCCCAGGGCTCTATCCAGTACCCACCTTGCTGCCTATAATCTGTTAATTTTCAGTCATTGCTCTGTAGTTCTTAATTTCTGTCCCCCATCTGGGCCTGGGAATAGTTAGTTTACTGATTATAGGACTAATACATAAAGTACTCAGGATTAGCACAGAATGGGATATTTGAAAGAAATGGCAAATTATAAAGTACACAATTTGGGGAATAATTCATTTGTTTATTCCCTCTATTCAAATAGGCTATTTGGAGATGAATATTTTACAGAAGAAAATTTTAAATAAATTAACATTTAAACTTAAGTTTCCTAAAGGCAAGACCCATTATTTATAATTCACTTCCATTCTTCACAATATCTTGGATATTTCAGCCAGATAGTAGCATTCAGTAAATATTTGTTAATAATCATATAACAAGGATTTTAGAAAAATCATAAGTAATTTTATCTTTTCTCTGACCATTAACCATGTTGTAAATGACATGTATCTACAGCCACTTGAAAATGAATAACATACATCTTTATTTTATTCAAATGTCAAAGAAGATGAGGATAGCACTCGATGAGCTACTTCATCATTCAATTGAAACTGCTTTCTCTAAAATTGTCAGTGATCTCTTAATTGCCAAGTGTAATGTTTTTTTCTCAATATTCTTCCTTCCTGACCTCTATGCTGCCTTTGACACTGTCAATCACCGTTTTTTCCTTGACATTCTTTCGCTTTTCTCTAGGTTTTCGTGACAGTAGTCTCTCTTGTTCTGCCTTTCACCTGTCTGACTATTCCTTCTCAGTTTCCTTTGCAGGATTCACATATAGGTCATACCTGTTAATAATGAGTATTAGCCAAAGCTCTGTCCTGGGCCTTTTCTTCCACTATACTATTTTGTTTGCTTATCTCATCAACTCTCATGGAATCAATCAACACATCTAGGCAGATAATTCTCAGATATATTTATCCACCTCTAACCTCTTTCCTGACCTCCAGTTCATATCTCCTACTGCTTCTTAAACAGCTCAGAGTGGATGCTGTAGAGAAATCTTAACTCAACAATACCAAAAGTGAATTCACTATCTTTCCTCCCAGTCCCTCCACTCTTCCAAACTTCTCTATGACTCTAGAGGGTACCACCATCCTCCCACTCACCCAAGTATGCAACCTAAGTGTCATTCTCAACTTTTATCCATTTTATCTCACTCTCCATATGCAATCAATTGTCAATTCCTTTCGATACTACCTTCCCAACATCTCTCATATATGCTTCCTTCTCTCTTCTGACACTGCCACTCCCCTGATAGAAGCCCTCATCACATCATTCCTGGAATACTACAATAGGTTAACTGGTCTTCCTGTCTGTAAATATCATTAACTAAGACACTACATCAGACTTGAGGAGGGAATAACATACATACTCAATTGGGTATCTTACCCCACAGGAAAGCAAGGGGAAGGGGATAAAAAAAGGGGGGGATGATAGAAGGGAGGGCAGACAGGGGGAGGAGATAATCAAAAGTAAACACTTTTAAAAAGGGACAGGGTCAAGGGAGAAAACTGAATAAAGCGAGACAGGATAGGATGGAAAGAAATATAGTTACCCTTTCACAACATGAGCATTGTGGAAGTGTTTTACATAATGACACAGGTGTGATCTATGTTGAATTGCTTGCCTTCTTAGGGAGGGTAGGTGGGAAGGGAAGAGGGAAGAGAATTTGGAACTCAAAGTCTTAAAAGCAGATCTTCAAAAAAAAAAGTTGTTTTTTGCATGCAGCTGGGAAACAAGATATGTAAGGAATGCAGAATAGAAATTTATCTTGCCCGCAAGAAAGTAAGGGAAAAGGGGGATGGGGGTGGGAGTGGAGTGACAGAAGGGAAGGCTGACTGGGGTATATGCCATCTTGGAATGGGGAAGAGGGTAGAAATGGGGAGAAAATCTGTAACTCAAAATCTGATGGAAATCAATGTTGAAAACTAAAATATTAAATAAAAATGATTTTAAAAAAGGCACTACATTATATAGAGAATTACATAGACTCTTATAAATACTCCACTACAGTACCTGAAATCAGGTAACTAAAATAGACAAGAATTATAAGATAAAGTTTTCTTTAATATATTTAATAACTCACAAAAATAACTATCAGTAATCTAAAGTAATTTAAACTATTGGTTAAGTCTTTGCAATTAAATTTTTAAACAAACACCTGTGAAAAAAAATTTAAAATTCCTTAAGTAGTTTCCTTTTTTGTTTTCCATTTAAATAACGCCTCTAGAAATCATCAGAAAAGGGAAACATGCACTACCTTAAAAAAAATTTTTTTAAATTAAATCCAGAGTTATTTTACTAATTTCTGGTATAAACATTTGAAAGTTTCCTTTCAGAAAAAGAAAAAGAAAAAAGTTCCATGGCAGCAAATATTTCATATTAAATTTGATGAAAAAATTAAGCCTTGAACAAACCAAGACTTTTCCCCTAAGAAGCAAATGTCTTGCACTAAAATTACCATCTGCTTTTTCCTTCTTCCTTCCTTGGGTTCCGATGGTACTCCTGGTGCATCCACAGGCCACACCCTTCCAGAATGATCTGTTCTGACAAGGACCACCTCTTGTTCTTCCTGCAAGCTTTCATCCTGTTATTAGGTATAGAGACAAGTTAAAAATATAGAACTGGGAATATTTTTGTTCTTAAAAGCTTTAAAAAAGTAAAATTAAGGCTCTATGTAAATTTTGTGGATTTTCTTAAGCCTCACAACGTGCAACTCTAATTTCACAATGGCAATGAAAATACATACATAGTCTTTCATCTTAATATAAATACAAGATGGGTAGGCAAGAAGGAAAGGAAATCTGAACTTCATTGTGATATAAAAATACATGCTCTGAAATAAAAAGTCTGAAATTTATATTTATACTTACATTAAGCATTTACTAAATATAAAGCACTTTCCAGACATTGCATATGAATTGTCATCACTTTTCTCAGAGAGTAATTTTTGCAAATATTTCTTTAGTTTTATGAGTAAACCAAAGGAAAAATGGCAGCAAAGAATCAAGAACTGAGAAACTGTGATAATGTTCCATGAAACTTTCTTTTGAAGTGTAACAGCTTGGACATATTTCTCATACAATTCAAATGGTAGGATTAAGAGCTGCACAGGTTGGCAAAAGCGTGGATTTTACAGCATATATCAGGAGTGACTTAAAATATATTGCGGACAGAAAAAGTACTAGAAAATTTTTGACACAGAATTACATTGTGATCAATAGTAAACTACTCTCCTGGTTCTCCTCCTCCACTAGATCCTAGCCTTTTCTCAGTTCCTTAATGGATTACTTCTCAAGGTTCTGCACTCAACTCTCTTTTCCTTTCCCACTATACTTTCTCTAAGCAAACTCATTCATGGTCATGTTTCAGTCACCTATATAGAAATAGTTTTCAGATTTACATCTCTAGCCCTTCTCTCCTGAACTAAAGGCTATTATCTCTAATGACTTACATGACATTTCCAAGTGTATATCCAACAGTCACTTCAAAATCAGCACATATAAAAGCCAAACTCACTATCTTTTCTAAAATAACTGCTCCTCTCCTACTTCACTATTTTCATTAATGGCACCACCATTTTATCCACTGTCCACATTATAACATCTTTACTTCCTCTTCCTCACTTCACCATCAATACAATTTCAGTTCTACAAGGTCGATTGTCCTATCTTCTCCATTCGCAGCATCATTACACTAAGACAAGTTTTCATTGTCTCTCACCTGCACTACTCCAACAGCCTCCTAATGTTTTCCTGCTTCCCCACTTTTCTTCTTTCAATTCAACCTTCCAACTTCTGCTGGACATTTGATTATGTCATTCCTCTATTTAAAAATCTTTCAAATGGCTCCCTATTGCCTAGCAAGGAAAATTCAAAACCCTGATCTAGCATTCAAAACTCTTAATTTGTTGTCATCTACCTTCCTAGCATTATTTACTATTCTTCAAATACTGTATGTATACTGCAATCATACTGGCCTTCCCACAGATCTCCAAAATACCCTAAACTCCTCACCTCCACATTTTGTTCCTGTTGCTCTCTACACCTAAAATATGCTACTTCTCCTACTTTATTTGTTGGTTTCTTACATATTCTTTAAACCCTAGCTGAAATGCAACCTTCTATTCTCATCTTTCCTGATGCTAATCACCTTCCCTGAAGAACTTACATTTGAACTTTATTCTCTACCTTTCTAATGCACTTGTATTATTAAGCACGATAGATAAAAAGACAGACAGATAGATAGACAGACAGACAGATAGAGAGAGACAGACAGATAGATAGCTGAATGGATTGATATAGATATATGTTTGCAGGTCATCCCCTGACTCTACTGTAGGTTCCATGAGGGCAAGAGCCACTCTTATCAAAATTCTGTAGCGTTTCCACAATACTTAAAACTGAATTATTTACCCCACGTCTCCCATCAAAAATATGGTTTACATGAAAGTGAGAAACATTTGCCATAACAAAATCAATGCAACTAAGTTAAAGGAAAACATCAACTGTGGATGGGAGGGATGGGTATGTGAAATTTTTCATCAAATATCTTTAATGGAGTTCTAAAGCTCTCCAAGATATAGAGGAAAGTAATAAAAATATACAATACCAAAAGCCATTTACCTCAATAGGTAAAGGTTCAAAGAATATGGACAATTTGAACTTCAAACTATTAATGATAGAAGACTGCTTCACATCATTATCACAAAAGAAATTCAAATAAAAACAACTTAGATTTTATCTCATACCAAGAAATTGGCAAGAATAACAAAAATTGGGAAACCAGTGTTAGAGCAGTTATGGGAAAGTAAGGCACACTAATACATTGGTGGTGTCTGAATTTAGCTAAGGAAGTAATTTTAAATGCCTACAACATTTGACCAAGAGATCCCATAGCTAGATGTATACAAGGCTAGAAAGGTCCAAAATTCACCCAAATGTTTTTAACTTCACTTTTTATGATAGCCTAGAAACAACCATATAACTAGGATTTACAAAGCACTTTGTTATTCAGTCACTTCAGTTGTGTCCAACTCTTTACGACCACATTTTGAGGGGGGTTTTCTTGGCAAAGATACCTTCTCTCATTTTACAGATGAAGAAACTAAGACAAAAAGGGTTAAGTGACTTGCCTAAGTTCACACAGCTAGTAACTGTCTGAGGTCACATTTGAACTCAGGTCTTCTGACTCCAAGACTGCTCTATCCACTGCTCCACAGGGCAGGAATTCCAAAGTGAAGGGGAGCCTATAGTTCTGTCTCTGAACCAAAAGAGCTTTCCAGGTGACTAATAATGGCCGAGTCAAGCAGCAGTCTAATCTTGCTCAAACCCAAATCCAAATAAGGTACTTGCAGAGTTCAGCCCAGAGGGGACAGCAATCAGTCTTTTCCTTGCATCAAATTATTCTGGGAGCAATGAAAGCTTGCAGGTTCCCACTTTGTCCCTGAGATCCTACAATGACACAATACTCAATACCCTAAAAAAAAATAGCAATGGGACCAATCCAGACGTTCTCTGCACAAGTATGGTAGAGCCCACCACAAAAATCATATCTGAAGTCAGGAAGTATTCAGGAAGAATGAACAAAAGAAGTATTCCATAATAGTTATTATGGTAGCAGCGACACTTGAAACAAAGAGTAACTGAAATATCCAAAACCCTTTAACCAGAGATCTCACATTGGGTATGTACTCCAAAAAGGCCAAAAATATAAAGAAAGGTCTAAATGAATACCCAAAATGTTTATGGAAGGGCTTTTTTGTGGTAGCACATAACTAGAAACAAAGTAGATGTCCACTGATTAGGGAACAGCTAGACAAATTATGGCAAATAAAAGTAATAAAGTTTAATTGTTCAGTTAAGAAATGATGAACATAAAGACTGTAGCAATGCATGATGCACAGGAAGACATATAAAAGTGAAAGAAGCAGAACCAGGAAAACAAGCACTTGGAGGGAACAGAGATGGGAGTAGACAACAGTTTTCTTTAAGCAGCTCCAAGACTGTCATGTAGAAGACAGTGTGTTAGCAAAGGGCAGTTTTAAGGGCCAGATAACAGACAAGGTAATTTTAGGGGGAAAAAAAAACACTTATCTCTTTCAAAAAGATTTGTTTCGGGGCAGCTAGGTGGTGAAGCGAGTAGAGCACTGGCCCTGGAGTCAGGAGGACCTGAGCTGAAATCTGGTCTCAGACACTTGACACACTTACTAGCTGTGTGACCTTGGGCAAGTTACTTAACCCCAATTGCCCTGCCTTCCTCCCACCAAAAAAAAGAAAAATTTGTTTCTATTTTTTGTCAAGAATGTTAGCTTAGTCAGGAAAACCTGCATTCAAATCCCACATCTGACAGTCATGTAGCTGTGCCATCACTGATAAGTTACTTAACCTCCCTGACTTTTGATTTTCTTATCTTTAAAATGGGAATAATGCTAGTAACCTGTAGTAAACCTAAGTCTCATGGTTGTTATAAAGCTCAAATTGAAATAAAGAATTGAAAGCACTTTAAAAACTTTAGTGTTCTACAAATCAGTTATTCAAAAAAAATGTCTCAACACCTAGATATTACCAAAATAAATGTCAACAAACTCCTTAGCATAAAATGTAATTACAATAATCGATTTAAAGATTCTGCATTTATATTATGATGATGGTAATATTGTCACTTAGTGTATATTTAGGAAAATGGGAAAAGACGTCACTTTTTATCTTTTACTTCAAATTTTAGTGAAAAGGACACTTTTTCATCTTTAAGTAAGATTTTTAAAGGCAATCACTACTATTCTAAAGCATGAGTTGGTCATATCGTAATGAAACATGAATTTCTAATGGTATTTTTTCTTTGTAATACAGGATAATATTCCACATTACTACCCTTTAGTAGTTCTGTGTCTCATTAATAATTTTTCTGGATCGAATAAATTTGCAATGTTCCCTAGAACTTTGAATTATTCTACTTACTCAACCCTAGTTATTATATTTCTATGGTAAAATCTTAAGAGAAAAATATAAGCCCCTTAAAATAGGAGGACACATTAAGAAAAAGAACATCTTTATTTTCTATAAAGAGAGTAAGGAATCTTTTGAGAGCAAAACTTAATGAGTAATCAAAATAATTTCATAAAATATTTGTATTACAAATAGTCACTTATACTTACAAATATGTCTACTTTTTCATCTGTATAACTTCTTTGAGAGAATTGTTTAAATATGAAACAAGGGAATCCTTGATAAAAACAAGCAAATTTCTACAGATTTTCTATTTGTTGTTGTTGTTCAGTCATTTCAATCATGTCTGGCTCTTCATGACTTCATCTGGGGTTTTCTTGGCAAAGATACTAGAAAGGTTGGCCTTTTCTAGCTCACTTTACAGATAAGGAAACTAAGGCAAACAGTGTTAAGTGACTTGCCCAGGGTCACACTGCTAGTAAATGTCTGAGGCCACATTTGAACTCAGGTCTTCCTGACTCCAGGCCTAGAGCTCTACCCACTGTGCCATCAAGCAGATTTTCTATATCAGCCTATATCTTTACAGTCTTACAAATGACAGGCGGACAAGATCCCACCACACTTAAAATGCATAGATTTCTTAAGTGAAATTTTATTGATTTTTTTTTGCCTTTACATTACCTAAATTTCTCATATATTTTCCTCCTCCATCCTCTCAGAGAGTAGAATTTTTTTTTGAAAGCACAAAAGACAAAAAATACATCCAAAAGAAAATTTGACTGTATATGTAAAGCCCCTCATCTGCACACCTGCCACCTCTGAAAAGAAGTGGGGGGATGTATCTTTGCATATCAAGCTGTTTCTTTATAATTTTGCAACATTCATTTTTTATTGTTTTATGGTGGTTGTTACTCTCATCTATATTATTGTGACCGTTGTGTATATTGTTTTCTTGGCTCTGCTTCCTTTATTCTTTACCAGTTCGTGTAAGTCTTTCCATGCTTCTATATTCATCATATTTATCATTTCTATAACACATTAATACTCTCTGTACCATAATATGTTTTGCCATCCTCCAACTGATCTACTTTGTTTCCAGTACTCTAAACCTTCAAAAAGCACTACCAGAAATATTTTGGTGTATATGAGGCCTTAATTTTTGTCAATAATCTCCTTAGAGTATATGCCTAGCAGTGGAATCTCTGGATCAAAAGGATCTTCTAGCCACTTTATTTGCATAATTCCAAACTGTTTTCCAACATAGTTTTACTAATTCACAGTTCTACTAGTATTGCATATCTTTCCATATCCCCTTCACCACTGACTACTTCTGTCTTTTGTCATCTTTGCCAATTTGCTGGGAATGGAGTAAAACTACAGGGTTGTTTTGATTTGCATTTCTCTTATTAGTAGTCATTAGAACCATTATTTCATATAATTGTTAACAGTGTTCAACTGTTCACTGATTTTTAAAAAGCATTTGACTAAACAAAAAAAAATGTAGTTATGGACATTCTATAAGGAAATAAGGTGCCTCCCGTGAAAATGTTTATAATTACTTAGGACTAAAGCAGATGTAACTACATCTGACAAATATGATTTTAATCAATGATCTATCAACTACTGATATGAAGTGAGGTATAAAACAAGGACATGCATTTTCATTTGTGGTTTCATGAAAGTGTCATAAAACTGCTCAGACTCTTCTACTCAGAGTCCAAAGATTACATATTGATCATGAGGTTCTCCAAATGCTCTGATTCCTAGATGACACTATTATGTCTTAGAGATGTAAGATTAGAGAGCTGGAAGGACCTTACAGGCCATGTGGTGGAACCTTTCACTTTGCAAATGAAGAAACTGAAGCCAAAGTGTTTAAGTGATTTTCCTAATCAGAAAGGTAACATGTAACAGGGTTAAGATTCAAACTTCAATCCTATGACACCAAGTTCAATATCCCTTACATTCCAACATGCTGCCTTCCTATGCCATAATGATTGAGAATTTTAATCATCTTTTCCAAGATCCTAAGAAAATATTCCAACTACTTGGAAGCTGTCACTTACAGAAGACATATTAAATTTATTCTGCTTAGTAAAATTAAAAGCAGTAGGCCAACACTACAGAGAAGATTTCAACTCATTGTGAGAAAAAAACTTCCTAAAAACTGGAGCAATTCAAGGTTAAATGGGCTGCTCTGGGAAGCATTAAGTTACAAAAAGTCTACACCTGAAGAAAAATAATGAAAAAAAGTGGGAATAAAAGGAGACTACCATTTCCAGAACTCAAATTATATCATAAAACCAATATTCATTAAAATTATGGTTATGTTTAGAAAATAGAAAAGTATATCAGTGGAACAGACTAAAAAAGAATCAGAAAGAACTGAATTTGAAGATTCACTGTTCAATAAAAACCAAAAACATAGAATTCATGAATTTAGAGTTGTAAGAGCCCTTGGAGGCCAACTAGTCTAATATCTTTATTTTAAAATGAAGAAACTGAGGGGGGCAGAGCCAAGATGACAACTGGAAAGCAGTAACTGGCATGAGCTCCCCACCAAGTCCCTCCAAAAACCTATAAAAATGGCTCTGAACCAATTCTAGAACTGCAGAACCCACAAAGTGGCAGAGGGAAGCAGGGCTCCAGCCCAGGACAGCCTGGATGGTCTCGGGGTAAGGTCTGTCCCTCACGGAACTTCCAGCTCCCAGCTGAGGGGAGCGGAGCTGAGCTAAGCAGAGCCCAGCGCGTGCGGCGGGGCAGACCGCGGACCATCGAGACCAGGAGTGCAGCGGAGAGTGCCCTAGCATGCTGAATTACTGAGCTGTGGCATGCACCAGACCTCACAACCCACAAACAGCAAAGACAGCAGAGAAGGTTAGTGGGAAAAGCTGCAGGACTGGACGGAGTTTGCGGTTTGGCTATCCACCCCTGGGGCAATGGAGGCGGGGCAGCTTTAGAAATTCAGCTGCAGCTGCTTCTGGCCCCAGGCCCACCTGGTGGGAGGAATTAAGGGGCTGATCAGCCCAGTCCAGGTAGGGGGTTCTTGGG
>JAQQSZ010017261.1:0-10842 GCA_028646595.1 Phalanger gymnotis | reverse complement strand
TTGTTTTTACATCAAATGAATTTCTAAAAATACACCTAACCACCTCTTCCTGACCAATGAGATCTCCCCCCCAAGTAAATTGAAGAGAGAAAAGTCATTTTAAAAAGAAAGAGTTAAGCTAATAAATGCATCAATCTGATTGACAATTATGTAACATTATCATATAATGTTACTTCTCCAAAGAAAGGAGGAAATTGTCTGTTCTTATCCTTTATACTGGGCTTTGTACTTGGCCATTTTAATCACATGATATTTAGTTGTACTTTATTTTTTTAGCCTGTTTTTGTAGTCATTGTGCATATTATTTTAAAGTGTCTGCTTCACTCTGCATCAGTTTATATGTCTTCCTTTATTTTTCTGAATTCTTCATAACTGTCTTTTCTAAATGCACACTAATATTTCCTTACATTCATTTACCAAAATTAGGCTAGCCATTTCTCAATTTATGGGTGCCTACATTTTTCCCAGTTTTTTGGTACCGTAAAAATCTCTGCTATGAATATTTTGGTGTAAATGAGATATTTCTTGTGTTTTTGTCTCTGCATCAGAGGGTATGGACATTTTAGAAAATTTTTCCCCAAATAATTCCACATTATTTTCTAGAATATCTTAGTTATTTTTATATAATTCCAAATTACTCTTTATAAAAGTTGGATAAACTCACAGCTCCACTGACCAGTATGCCAGTGTACACTTCTTCCAATAGTCTCTCTGACACAGAGTGTTTCAATCTTTTGCCATCTTTGCCAATTTATTGGTTATGAGGTTAAGGCTCAAAATTGTTTTAATCTGCGTTTCTCTTATTTCTAGTGATTTGGAGCAATGTCTTTGTAGTTTATGTCTTTGTATTTATCTCAAGAATTTTTTTATACTACAAAGTGATAATCATCAAAATAATCTGGTACTAGCTAAGAAATAGAGTGGTGGATTAGTAGAATACATTAGGTACACAATAAACAGTAAAATAACCAATCTAGTCTTTGATAAACTTAGAGATCCAAGCTTTTGGGCTAAGAACTCACCATTTGACAAAAATTGTTGGGAAAACTGAAATACTGTTTAGAAGAAACTAAGCAGACCAAAATCTCACACTGGATATCAAGATAAGGTCAAAATGCATAAATGATTTTGACATAAAGGGTGATATAAATAAATTAGGGGAGCATGGAAAAATATACCGGTCAGATTTGTGGATAAGGGAAGAATTTATGGCCGAATAAGAGATAGAGAAGATCATGGGGAATAAAATGAATAATTTTGATTACATGAAGTTAAAAGCTTTTGCATAAACAAAATTAATGTGGCCAAAAATTAGAAGGAAAACAGGAAAATGCAGGAAAAATTTACAGGAAGTTTCTCTGACAAGAGCCCCATTTCTCAAATTTGTAGGGAACTGAACCAAATTTATAAAAATAAGAACTATTTGATGGTCAAAGGATATGAACAGGCAGTTTTCAGATGAAGAAATCAAAGCTATCAATAGTCACACCAAAATACTCTGAATCATTACTTATTAGAAAAATGCGGATTAAAATAATTTTGAGACACTACCTCATTCTTACTAGATTGGCTAACATGATAGAAAAGGAAAATGAAAAATGCTGGAGAAGATGGAAAAATTGAAACACTGATGAATTGTAGGGTAAAGTTATGAACTAGCCTAACCACTCTGGAGAACAATTTAGAACCATGTCCAAAGATCTATAAAATTGTGCATACCCTTGACTCTGCAATTCCACAACTAGGTCTATATCCTAAAGAGAGCAAAGAAAAGGGAAAAGGGCTTATTTGTACAAAAATATTTATAGAATCTCTTTTTGTGGTGGTAAAGAATTAGAAATTGAACGGATGCCTGTCAATTGAGGAATATTTTAACAAGTCATGGTATATGATTGTGATGGAATACTATTGGGCTGTAAGAAATGATGAGCAAGATGGCTTCTGAAAAAACTGGTAAGACATATGAACTGATGCAAAGTGAAGTGAGCAGAATCAGAAGAACATTGTACAATGTGATATTGTAAGGATTATCATTTGTGACTTAGCTACTCTGATCAAGTCAATTATTCAAGACAATTCCAGAGGACCCATGATGAAAAATGCTACCCACATTCAAAGAGAGAACTGGTTCAATTCTTTCATTTTAGATCTGAGGAAACTGAGGCCCAGGGAGGTTAAGTGACTTGTCCCAAGTTACAAAGATAGTAAACATCAAAGGCAGAGCATGTCCGAATACGTTTCAAACACAATCTGTTATCTTTCCTCTAAAATTTATCTCTCTTCCTACCTTTCCTATTACTCTTGAGCATACCATCATCCTTCTAGTCATCCAGGCTCCCAAAATCAGCGACTTCCTCAACTCCTCTCTTACACTCAATCCACATCCTTAATATATTGCTGAGTCTTATCCTTTCTACCTTTACAACATCTCTTCACTATATCTCCTTCTCTCTATTTACTCAACCACCATGGTGGTCAGCATAGACTCTCTATTTCATGCCTGGACTGCTGCAGTAGATGTCTGGTTGTTCTCCTCACCTTTAGTCTCTTTGCAATAATCCATCCTCCACTTAGCTGTCAATGTAATTTTCCAAAAGTGCAGATCTAGAAATGTTACTTTATTTCCCAATTAACTCCAGTGACTCCTTGTTAACTCTAGCATTAAATATGAAATGCTGTCATTTAATGTACTTTAAACCCTTTCCTCTTCTTACATTTCTAGTCTTCTTATGCCTTATTTCCTTCCACTACTGTACAATCCAACAACACTGGTGTTCTTGCCACCATTCCCACAGTCTATGACTTTTCACTGCCCATTGACTTTCCTGACTTCTTTAAAAGGTCAACTCAAATCTCACCTTCTGCAGAAGGCCTTATCCCATCCTTAAAACTCTACCCTGACATTGCCTTCCCTCCACGTTCCCTATAACTCTCTAAGATTACATTCCAGAGCTTCTGTGTATGTTTTGCACATAGTCATTTTCATGTTTTCTGTACTGTCAGAATGTTAGCTTCTTGAGGAAAAGGAATGTGTTTTTATTTTTCTTTGTGTCCCTAGCACTTATCACAGTGCCTGGTTGGTTGGTTGTTGTCCTTCATTCTAGAGGAAGACCAAAAGGACATCACTATGCTGGAGTCAAGTTATGGCAAGTTACTATGGCTGATCAGACCAATAAGAGCTTGGAATGCTCTATCACAGGTCAGGCACAAATAGTCCATGTGAACATTTGGAGTGGATTCTCTAAATTTGCTCATCTCATCTTTCCTTTGAGCTACTTCAATTCTGTTTTGCTCACAAAGGACAGCACCTTCTTTAATGGGGGCACACCATGCTGGTCAGTCCTGTGACAGTGTCTCCTATGTCACCCAGTCAGTTCCAAAGTTCTTCAGAGAGACCTTGAAAGTAACCTTGTATCGCTTCTTCTCACCACCATGTGAGCACTTGCCCTCTGTGAGTTCTCCATAAAATAGTCTTTTAGGCAAGGGTAAGTTTGGCGTTTAAACAACATGGCCAGGTCATCAGAGTTTTGCTCTCTGTAGTAGAGTCTGAATGCTTGTGTGTTGTTAAGCAAAATTGTCTCATTAGCATGGCTTTTGTTTCTTTTGAGTGGAAGTACTTACAGCTGTTAAGTGCTAAGCCCCAGGCCCAGGGCCCTGTCAGGCATGAAACCTGTGTGGGTGTGGATTGGTGACTTAGGAGGGGCCAGCTCGGGAACCAATGGTCTCTTGAGAACGCCTGAAGCTCGGCTGTGAGGAGGGGTGAGCAGGGCGGTGGCGGCAGCGGTGGCGGAAGGTGTGGAAGCCAGAAGCTGCGGAAGCTGCGCGGGGCTTACCCGAGTGCAAGCAGGAACGTGAGGCCAGTGAACATGATTTGGCTAAATACTCTCTTGCTTTTCTTTGGCCTCCTAGTTGCCCTTGTGAAATGGGATTTCTGGGCCTGGAGTCTTTTTGTCAAGATGTTGGAATGGGGAGGCTGGTTCAAGTTTTTGCTGCGGTGGGACCTAAATAAATTTCTTGTTGTTTTCTCCTTAGAGAATCTCTCATACCTTGCAATTTCAGACCATTCAAACATATACATGATTATATTTGAGATCATAAATTCGGCCTTCCTACTACAGCTTGGCAGTTCAATTCTAGAATGGACCTCATTGTCTGATACCTTATCCTGCCAGGTGATCTTCAGAAGCTTCTTAAGACAATTCAAATGGAAGCATTAAAAGAATTCTTGTTGGTTGAACCCAGGCCCCAGATTTCAGATCAAGTAGTGATTTTAGAGTTATCTTCCAGCCTTTTTTAGCTTATTCACTTTCACTCTCTGAGAGTGGGTTTTTTAGGTCCACTTAATGTTCTGTTATTTTGGGGAATTTTATATTTTTTTGTGGGTAATAATTCATTTCCTTTAAATTCTTTTTTTCTCCCAAGTAATTGCACATTATAGATTTTGATAATTAAAAACTTTCTTCTCCTTTGTGAATGAACCTTGTTCATTAGCCAACCTTACTAGTTTCTTTTTCTTTTACTCAGGGTAACCAACAATTTATTAAGTCTCTCAGTTTTTTTCAAATAATTAGCCTTTAGTTTTTCATCATTAATATAGACTTTTTTGTACTTTATAGATTTCAATTTTAAATATTTAATCTTTTGTTATTATTAATTTGTTGATTCTAGAGCTTTTAAACTGAATATACAATTCATTAATTCTCTTTTTCTGTTTTACAAATCCATGTTACTAGATAAATATTTATTTTTCCCTCTGACAACTGCTTTTGATGAGTCTCCAAATTTTTGGTATGTTGTCTCATTGCTAGCATTCTCTTTTGAATAGTTATTATTATGTCTATATTTAACAAACTTGTTATTTAGGGTGGCATTCCTAAGCTCTGTTTAATTCTGTTGATTTTTCCTTTCTTCTCTTTATAAATTACTAATTTTATTAAATTATATGTTTAATACTACTGCCTTTTTATTTATAAAATCATGTGATAGAAGAAAGGAAATCTGGGAGTAGTTGGAAGTGTATCCTAGATTTTAGTTAAATAGATTTCAAAGAGTTAAGAGGAAATCTAGGTAGGATCCTATCTAGTAAAATGTTTCAGTAGGAGTTGGCCCTAGAAGGATAGAAGATGCTCAAGACTGAAATTTGGAAGACATAAAAGAAAACAGTTCTAAATAATGAGGAAAAACAAGATTTGTCTGAAGAGACCAATGTGGATGCAGGGAAAACCCATCAGCTAACTTAGATAAAAAAAGAAACCTCCAGAGGATGAAAACAAGAGCAAGTAATAGAAGATGAAAATAAGAGTGTGGGTTTGGTAAAATTGTGTCAAACTCAGGATTCAGTGTAAGATGTATTTTCAGATACTGCCAATACAAGAATTTGTTTTGCTGGACTCTACATATTTATTACAAAGGCTTTGTTTTCTCTTTTCCTTTTTCCATTGAGAGTTGAGTGGGAGGTCAATGGGGGATAAGGATGGGGAGCAAGAAAAAAAAACACAAACAAAAACAAAACAAGGCAAGAGAAGAAGGTTATTGAAGCATCTTTTAAAAAATGCGCAGAAGAAAATAGAAGGGAGACCAGAAAGAAGCAAAGACAAGTAGGACATTTTTGAAAGTAACAGTTTGAAATAAAGCAAGCTGTGTGTGACAGAAATGTGTAGTCTAATATATAATCTTTTTGTCTTCTGTGGATATGGAAATGCCATTTTATATGAGTTTTTAAAATTTAGAATATCATTTTTTAAATAAAGGAAAACCATCAGGAATTGCAAAGCTTTCAATGAACAACCCCAGATGAGGGAATCTAACGACAGCAAAAAGAGTTACTTTTTTGAAACATAATGGGGAAAAAAAGGAGAAACGATTTATGCACTGATTAGGCTCTAAAATATGTGCTCCTTTCTGCATTTTATGTTCATCCCCTCTCTGAAAAGAAGTGAATATTTTTTCAGTTGATTCCTAAGTTGTCACTGCATTGGATAAGAGTCAGTTTGTCAGTCAGTAGACACTTATTAAGCCACATACTATATATCGGGCACTGTGTTAAGCTCTTGGGTTCCAAAGAAAGGCAAAAGACAATTCCTGATATTATGGAATTAACAATGTAATAAGAAGACAACATGTAAACAATTATATATACATAAGCTATGTAGAGGATAAATAGGAAATAATCAAGAGAGAAAAAATACTAAAATTAAGAGGGATTGCGAGGGGCTTACTGTAGAAGCCTTTGTGGAATTTTAGCTGAGAAAACTGAAGGAAAGCAGGGAAGTCAGAAGATGGAGATGAGGAAGGAGAGCATAGTAGGTCTGGGAGACAACATGAGAATATGCTGCGATCTGAGAGAAAGAGTACCTAGTTTGATGAACAATAAGATCATTGTCACTGTATCAGAGAGTACATGGTTGTTGTAAAGTAATTGAGGACTGAAAAGGTAGGAGAAATTAGTTATAAGGGTTTTGAATTCCTGAAGATTTTTAAAGTCCTTAGGCTTTTCGAAGTTGTTTTTCTATAATGTTATTGTAATTGTATAAATTGTTTTCCTAGTTCTATTCATTTCACTATGTATTAATTTCTAGAGATCTTTCCAGTTTCCTCTGAAATTGAATAATAATATTCCATTATATTCATATACTGTAATTTGTTTAGCCACTTAATTTCTAATTTTTAGCCATTATAAAAAGAGTTGATATAAATATTTTTGTATATAGAGTTTCTTTCTCTCTTTGATCTATTTGGGGTTGTATCAGTAAGACAATAAACACAGCATCGATGATAATCGTGAATATGCCTATATAGTTCTGTATTGAAAACTATGAAAGACTCTCCATGTAGAAGGTAGAAGAAGTAAATATTTATTCAGACACCAGAGAACCAGATCCCATAACCAAGCCACCAGCTCCCACAACCAGTCAGCTTACTTTATCATAACAGCCAGGAACTTAAAACACAATATCACAACATGAAGCCTCACCATCCCAAAACCTCTCTGATCCACTGCTGAGGCCTTGCCAAAAACTTACTCACTGACAGCCACCATAGTTTGCTCAGCTATCAGAGGTCGACTTTCTTTACCTCGGCTCTAACTGTCATTAACAGCCATAATAGCTCTCTGTCAGCATTTCCTGTGACACAACTTCCTTTTCCTCTCAACAAACTCCTCCTACCACAGGTGACTTAGGCTTCCTGTAACACAGGCAGGTCACATGACCTATTAATGGGTGGGAAAGATCTTCAAATCTAAATTCCTATTAATGGGGTATAGGCCTCACAATTGTAGTGGTTATTGAAAGGATATGCACAATTTAGTAACTTTTGAGAATGGTTCCAAACTGATTTCCAGAATGGCTGGACCAATTTATAGCTACACCAACAGTTGTTCCAGTGTGTTCATTTTCCTATAGCTGCTCTAATGTTTGCCATTTCCCTTTTTTTTGGATCAACTTTGCCAATCTAATGGATGGGATGTAGAATGTTATGGTTGTTTTAATTTGCATTTGTCCAATTAGTAATGATTTCGAGCATTTGTTTTTCATATAGCTATTCATAGCTTGGATTTCTTCCTCAGAAAATTGACTGTTCACATTCTTTGATAAATTGAAGAATGGCTCTTTGTGCAGCTCTTTTCCTAAAAAAGGCCTTATTTACTTTTTCCTCCTCTTTATTTTTATCCCCTGCTAGTCTGTCCTGAGTTATTTTCTTCTATTCATATACTATACCCTTACTTGTTTCATTTTTATTTTAACACTCAAAAGAGAAGCTATACCTATGTCTGTCTGTCTGTCTATCTATCTATCTATCTACAAATCTATCTACCTATCTATCTATCTACGTATCATCAACTTGAGTGCTTCTGACCCAGGGGACCCACACATCTCCATTCAATCAACAAGCATCTAATAATTCAAATACAAAGAATGAAATAGTTCTTACTCTCAAGGATGGAGGACATAACAACATACATTAGTATATACAGAATCAATATAAAGAGAATAAATGCAAATAAATACAAAATAGCTAAAACAAGGTAGTTTCAGAGTGAGGGCACTACCATTTGCAGGCAATAAGAAAAGGCTTCATGTGGAAGATGGTTCTTTGGCCGAGTCCTGAAGGAAGAGAGGGATTCTTTGAGGCAGAATTGAGGAGGGAGTATATTCCAGGCATGTAGGACAACCAATGCAAAAGCACAAAGATGAGAGATGGGAGGACAGTTTGTCTTGATCTCAGAGTTCAGGAG
The DNA here is from genome assembly GCA_028646595.1 of Phalanger gymnotis. NCBI lineage: Eukaryota > Metazoa > Chordata > Mammalia > Diprotodontia > Phalangeridae > Phalanger > Phalanger gymnotis. The sequence continues at coordinate 2,606 of JAQQSZ010017261.1, read as the reverse complement.
GGATAGTAATAAGCAATAAGTTGGTTGCAGAAGATTTTAAAAGTGAAATGGTGGAATTTGTTTTTGATCCTAGAGGGACAAGGAAGCCATTGAAGTCTACGATGTAGGAGAGTGATATGGTCCTTGTATTTATGTTTAAGGAAAATCACTTTGGCAGTTGTGTAGAGGATGTACTAGAGGGGAAGTAAGACTTAAAACTATATAAAAGTGCATTATTATTATTATTATTATGAGGTATAGCTTAAAGTTTGGAATAGCATCCCTGTGCCACACAGAATGTAATTTCCCAAAACTACAGTAAATTGTAGAGAAGATGGCCTTTTGTTTTTCCGTGCTTATTTTGAAAAACTTGACTTTCCCCTTTTTCATTGTTTTGAGAATTTATGGAATATGAGAGAGTTTAACAGCTGAAAGAGTTTAATACATATTCTGTTCCCTTAATGTTTTTGTGCTTTCAAATGTTTTACTGTTATTGCAATCTCTGATTATGAAGAGTGATGTGTATCATTTAATACAAATGTGTTAATCCTATTACTTGGTTTGAGTTTCTGTCATAAATATGCATTCGAAAGGAAGGATACGAAGGTGAAGAAACTGAAGAGTCTGCTATTGTGAGTCTGACTGACTACATTGGTAATAAAGGTTGGCTTCCTGTTTGCTGGAGATATAAAAGGCTCCATTGCCAACTTAACTCCTCTGATAATCAGGAAAATTGAAAGAAAAAGAATTATTCATATTTTTATTTGGAAAGAGTTTATGTATATGTCATGAATTACCTCTAGCTAGAGGAAAGGGAAAAGATGACAAATGGTTTTTCAGAGGAGGAATATTTTAAATGGATGAGGAACTGACAAGAGGCTTTTGGATGAATTCACAAATAACCAAGAGGGATCTGAAAGAAAGGAAAAGACACTTAGATATGGCATCTATATTAGCAATTCTGGAAATTAGTAATAAAATTGAAGTTAGTTTAATTACATGAAAGAGTCTGTCAGTTTGACTGTAATCACCATTCAAAACTTACCTAAGCCCTAAATCTTACCAATGGAAGGGGAAGAAAATGACTTGGACATGAGCATATTTTCCTCCTTTCTTATTGCAGAGTTCTCTGGTGCTTCTGGTTTTGATGAATTGCTCAAACTACCTGGCTAGCTTGAAGGGAAAGTTATGTTTTTACATTTATATTAAACAAAAAATCATTGGCTTTAAAAATAAATCAACCCATCCGACGGTATTGCTTTTCTTTCATTTGTTTGCTATCAAGTATGAGTTAAAGGTTACACGCAGAACAATTGCAGCAGTGCAATCTACACTTCCAGGTAGCAGTAAAGCTCTGTAAACCAATAACTATCACAAACTGAAGAGATGTCATAGACCTGATTCATTGCCCCTGTTCTCAGACTCTTTTTGTTTTTAGAAGATGCTGAAATATGCTCCATTTTCTTTGCCTATGAGGATTACAAAGGCACCCTTTGACCTGTCCTTTTGGCCCCATCAATAAATAAAGAAAAAAATCCCTTCTCAGGATCATATTGTTTTGGTAGACACGTGACTTAAAAATAAATGGCATTGACCAAATCTTCTCTTTGTTTTATAAAGTTTTATACTGGGTATTCATAGAACAACAGCCATTCATGAATACATTATAAACTCTGAGGACAAGGTTGCCTCTACAAAACTCCAATATGTCAGTGGATATGTGATCTTATTAATGTGGTTATTTTTTTCTAATGATTAGAATCCTAATCTGCCTGTCCCTGTTTATTCTGTGTCCTCCTGTAAGTTCACCAGAGGGATGTCATCCATTTTTTCAGGTACCTCTATGGTATGTTTTTGGCATCACAATGAAACCAATGGAGCATACAAATGATCCAGAGTTAGGATATTCTTCACTTCTTGTGTGAATGGATCATGATTTTTCAATCATATGTTATTTTATTTTTCCTAATGTTAGTCATATAGCAATATGTCATCAAACTATAGGACTGGGGATCAGGGGCAAAGGATGACTGTCTTATAGATGAAGTTAAGATGATATAATGAAAAGAATATAGAATTTGATGTGGGAAGACTAGGTGAACATCCTGGCTTTTTTACTTACTAACCTGAAGGAATGGGAGAAGGAATCAAGCATTTATTAAGGGCTGTTATTGTCTGCTAGGCACTGTGAGGTAGATGCTATTATCAACTCCATTTTTTTTGTCTCTAATAAATGTTTATTGACCAAGTCCTTACAGTTCTATAACATTAGATTTTCTTTTTCTAAATTTAATTTATTTAATATATTTAGTTTTCAGCATTGATTTTCACAAGAGTTTGAATTACAAATTTTCTCCCCACTTCTACTCTCCACCCCCACTCCAAGATGGCATATATTCTGGTTGCCCTGTTCCCCAGTCAGCCCTCCCTTCTGTCACCCCACTCCCCTCCCATCCCCTTTTCCCTTCTTTTCTTGTAGGGTAAGATAAATTTCTATGCCCCATTGCCTGTGTATCTTATTTTCTAGTTGCATGCAAAAACTTTTTTTTTGAACATCTGTTTTTAAAACTTTGAGTTCGAAATTCCCTTCCTTCTTCCCTTCCCACCCACCCTCCCTAAGAAGTCAA
>JAQQSZ010017260.1:0-10842 GCA_028646595.1 Phalanger gymnotis | reverse complement strand
CCCCAGCAGCTTTTCCCACTAACCTTCTCTGTTGTCTTTGGTGTTTGTGGGTTGAGAAGTCTGGTAACTGCTGCAGCTCACTGATTCAGGGCGCTAGGGCACGCTCCACCAGGCTGCTGGTCTGGTTGGTCCACGCCACCCACGCTGGGCTCTGCTCTGCTCAGCTCTCCTCCCAGCTCTGTGCGTGATACACCTCACCCAGTAACCATCCAAGCTGTCCTGGGCTGAAGCCCTGCTTCCCTCTGCTATTTTGTGGGTTCTGCAGTTCTAGAATTGGTTCAGAGCCATTTTTTGTAGGTTTTTGGAGGGACTTGGTGGGGAGCTCACACCAGTCCCTGCTTTCCAGAAGCCATCTTCTAGATTTAATAATTGTTAAGGTGCCTCCCAACTCTAAAATTCTGGGTAATATTTATTCTTATCTCAAAGGATTGTTTTGAGGATCAGTTGGGATAATGTATGTAAAGTGCCTTGTAACCACGAAGAGTTTAGAATAGCAATTCATTATTGTCGTTACTAAATTTCATGCCAAACAACCTCTTACAAAGTACAAGGGTAGATATGACCAACATGAGAATTTGCTTTGTTTGACAATACATGTTTATAATGGGGTGTTTGTTTTTCTTGCTTTTTCAGTTGAGGTTACAGTTTGGGAGAGACATAATGAAGATCTGAAAATGTAATAAAATTTAATTTCAAAAACTGTTAAGGTACAAGCCATGCCTCCTTCTCCTTGCTGCCTCTGATCACTCATCGAATCATGAATTTAGACCTGGAAGGGACCTGAGAGTTCAGTGACTAAAAACCTTTTCTGCAAATGAGGATATGAGGCCCCAGATGGTTTAAGTGACTTCTCTAGGGTTACACAATCTCCCCCTACTCCAGTCCATCATCTGCTAACCTATCAAACTGATCTTCCTAAAGTGTAGATCTGATCATATCACTTCCCTACTCAAAAAACTCAATGGCTCCTTATCACTTCCAGGATTAAAGACAAAGTCTTCCGTTTGGTTTTTAAAGCCCTTCAGAATTTGACCTCCTCCTACTTTCCAGTCTTCCTACACCTTACTGGACCTCATGCCATCTACTCTGTGATCTAAAGAAGTTGGCTTATTTGGTTTTCCTTACACAAGATACCTTATCTCCCTACTCTGAGCACTTTCACTTATCTGGCCCTATTGCCTGGAATTCTCTCTCTCCTCTCCTCTTCTCTGCCTCCTGACCTCCCTGGATTCCTTCAAGTTGCAGATCAAATCTTACCTTCTACAAGAAGGCTTTCTCAATTCCCCTTAATGTTAGTGCCTTCCCTCTGTTGATTATCTCCAATTTATCCTGTATACCTTTTGTTTGTGCATAGCTGTTTGCATGCTGCCTCCTCTTTATTAGAATGTAAGCTGAGAGCAAGGATTATTTATGGCCTTTCTTTAAGTTCCTGGTACTTAGCACAGTATTTGGCAAATATTAAGTACTTAATAAATGATTGTTCATTAACTGAAACATCTGTAAGTTTGTGAGACAGGATTTGAACCAGTATCTCCCTGACTCCAAATCTAGTACCCTATCCACTTACTATGCTATATTCAAATAAATATTCTCTGACTAAAAATTGAACTCAGTCCCCTGAATCTGAGACTAAAGACTTCTAGCTACAAGACCACTGGGAGATCTTTCTAATTAGTGTGTATTATATTAATTAGTAAGGGTTAGGGGAGAGGGCCAACATTCTAAAACAATAGTGAAAAAAAGCATTCATCCTAATTCAAGAGGTACCTTTTGTGCCCTAGAGCAAGATGATTATCCTATGTTAACTCAATGCTAAGCATAGAATATGTCTGGAAGGCTGACGTGTTTCCAACCTTACTCCTGTTCATACTTGGGGCTCTTTATCATGCCTTGTCTTAATTATACCCAAATATTATCAATTAATTATATCATGTGTCACAATTATTGTAGCAGCTCACTCTGCTTCATTAACTATCTATGGCACCTTGGTAAGCAAAGACTGAAGAAGAAGAACTAACTTGACATAAAAATAAAGCTTATACCTATGGCTCAGCAATTCTTCTTTTAAGTGACCTCTTCAAACAAATGATATTAACATTGTAGAGCATGAAATAGTATTTCCACAGGAACTGAATTTAATAAAACTTCACTAGAACATATAATCTGGCTTGCTGCTGACTTGGGATATCTGAAGGATGTGGAGAAGTTTCTATGGAAAGCAATAAATTTATTTATGTGGTGAAATGTAAAATGAGATTTTTTTTAATCTGGAAGAAAAAGCTAAAAATTATATGCTTTCTTCTACACAAAATTTGAGTGTATGTATACAAATGTTTGTATATACACATACGTACATACATACATATATGTATGTGTGTATATCCAGAAAGTAACATTTCATCATTCTTCACAGGTATTGTTAATAGTCCAGATATACTTTTTAAAATTTCTCATTTGTCAAGACTAAACAGAAATACAAACATTTTGAGTTTGGATAATTTTCTTGTCCTGATAACAAGAAAAAATTGAATAGCTGACCTCATAATTGAAGTCTAAAAGGCTATGTTGATACGTAAGACTTTGATATTTTTTTGTTGGTACCTAAAATGGCAAGCAAAGTGGGACTTTTTGCTGTTTTTTTTTTCTTTTGAGGTGCTTCTCAGCACTAAGGCAATCAAATGCCTTTGATTGAGCCCTGCCTTTGTTTGAATAGAGTCACTGATTGAATCAAGAATCCTTGATCCAAAATATTATATAGACTTTGAGGTTAGCATTTTGCTTTGGGGCTCACTCAATAGAAGATTGTTTATGAGATTTGGCCAGATGAGACCCTGTGTAGCCATTAAGGAGTTCCCCAGCTTTGAAAATCCAGATGTTGGTGCTTCTCTCTCTGGTAATTATGTATGTATTGCTATGGTCAGAGTGTTAGAAGCCTATCTGTTGATTTGTGTTATTTTCTCTTTTTGTAATTTCTGTTTGTATTTGCTCTGAAGTACAAGAAGCTGATTTTTCCCTCTGAACTAAGTGAATGATATATGTATGTTTAATTAAAGTAAGATTGTTAGTGTCTTAAAGTCGCTTTCCTCTAGAAAAGCAGATCAAAGAACCTGTGGTAGCAGCCCTCCTGTGCACTGGTGTTATTGGCCTTGCACCTCCACAGTAGCTGCAAGTAACATTGTTACAGTCCTATATATGCTTCACATTACCATTGGCCCTCTGAAATCCAAGATCCCTCACCTTGTCATGTCCACAGGACCATAACACTTGATATATCATTGAGATTACATCATGTAACATAACATATAATACATAAATCTTAATTTCCAAATTATTCTTCAAAATGAAATTTTTGCTTACCCATTTCAAGGCACTCAGCTAAAGTCACTGTAACTTATAGTGCTGGGATGTGGAGGTCAGTAGTAAATTCCTTCTTCCCTATTTGTCAGTCAAGAAAGAGCTAACTGAACTGCCTGAGTCAGAGATTATAAATCTCTCTGTTCTAATAATTAAAAAATCATAGTTATTTTCAGTCAGTATGAAAGGCTTCTGTGTACAACATAATAAAAATAGTACTCACTGATATGGATTCAAAAATCAAAAGGGAATTCATTAACATTATTTTATTGGATATCCCAAAAGCATAAAACTGAACTAAGACATTTGGATATCTTGCATGTCATTGAGGATGGGAATAAGCATAAGCTTTATTTTTGTTATTTAATATATAAAATAGGAAGGAAATTGAGAACTTAGTAGTTGAATGACCTTGGGCAAGTAAATTAATATCTCCACCTTAGCTTCCTCAATTGGAAAATGAGCATAATAATGATATCAACTACTTCATGGAGTGTTTGTAAGAATCAAATAATATACTAAAGTATGAAGTCATCTAATTATCAAGTAATGAATCAATACATATTTATTAAACATTTACTATGTGTAGACACTTTCAGATAAATATAAGGAATGGAACAAGTGTTTGATTCAATTTTGCACAAGGGTAAATTGAAAGCTATGGTCTGAAGGGGGTTGGGATGATTTTCTTAAATTCACTGAGAGAATCAGATGACTTCCCAAAAGTAGAAATTTCTGGAACCTGAACTTACTTTTCCTCCACAAAATGAAACAAATTTGTCGTATACTACACAGTTAGCCAGTCAAAGACAAATTATTAAGGACTTGACATATTCTAGGTACTACGCAAAGAAAAATTAAAAACAGACCCTGCCTTCAAAGAATATATATTCTAAGGGTGGGGAAGAATTGTGAGTAACTACATATACACAAGATTTACAGCATAATGTAAAGGTAACTTGAAAGGGGTAAGCTCCGACTCAATGTTTATAATTCAAATAAATTTGGTGTGGGGAAAAATAGTAGTCTCACTATTTCATTTATTGACAAAGCAATTTTTGAACACTTACTGTGTCCAGGTCATTGACCTTGGTTTTTGTCAAGAAAAGAAATTACATGGAAGGGATTCCTTCTTTGGAGTGCCTAACTAACCATGGACTTGGAGGAGCAGTATGATATGGTGGCAACAACCAGGACTTGGAGCCAAACCACTGTAAGAACAATGTGGATGGCAGCTGTTGTGGGGGTAAAAGACCAAGACAACACCAACAACAAGAAGGCTGCTTGCACAAGTTCTTTGATCTGCTTTTTTAAGGAAAACAACTTTAAGGCGTTCATAATCTCAGTTTAATTAAACATACATATATCACTCACTTAGTTCAGGGGGAAAAGATCAGCCCCCTGAACTTCAAGACAAATACAAACAGACATTACAAAAATAAACAGACAGACCTTGTCTGATTCAAATCACAATACATAGTTACCAGAGAAGAACCAATGGGTCTGGGTTAGCAAAGCCAGGGGGCAGTTAAAATGGCTTGCCCAGAGTCTCAACACTCCTTCCATGAGTTAGCCCCAAAAGTCAAACTCCAAGCTCCCCTCAATAGTATCTTGTTCAGAGCCCTGAAGGCTCTGACCTCACCCAGGTTGGGTGTGCAAAAGTTCCCCACCCCAGCCCTTGCATCATATACAAGTCAATAACTCCTATTGCCTAGGTGGGAGAAACAGCTGAGAAATACTCCAAAACAAAGAGAGCAAAAGGCTTCCCACCCATTCAAACAAAGGAGAGACTTGACAGTCTTAGCATCCCAAAAGGGCAGAACAGCTAAGAATCTGATTGTGGCAACCACCACCCAGCTCTGTCAAATACTGTTGGAATCTGGGAATGCTGCTTAGTCTTAAATGTCATTGGCTCATTTGCAAAGTGGGGGGGGGAGGTAATGAATTAACTTTTTACCTCATACTATTAATCTGAGGAAAGCATTGTAGAAATACGAACTGTTTCATGAAAATATGCTTCAAATCATTAATAACAAAGAATATGTACATCAAAATAACTCATTTCATATCATACTGTGAAAATTGGCAAAGATGACAAAAATTGAGACAGACAATATTGGAGGGATTTGGGGAAGAGAGTCAGTGTTAGATTGCTGGTAGAGCTGCAAAACTGGTCCCACTGCCCTAGATATCAATCCAAAATTATAAAGAAAAGTGAATTCCTGTCCTTATCTCTTGACACAGTGATCCTATTAATAGGCTTATATCTAAACAAAAGTTAAAAACAGAAACAAAAGTCCAATGTGAACCAAAATATCTGTAGCAGTACTACTTTTGGTAGCAAGGAGCTAGAAATAAAATGGGTGCTCATTTATGGGGAAATAATTGAAAATCACTACATTAAATGAATGTAAAATAATACTGCATAGAAAAAGTATGACTATGAGAAATAAAGAGAAACATGGGAAGATTCGAAGGAACTGAAATAGAATGAAATAATCAGAACCAAAAGGACGACATACACCATGACTAAAACAATGAAAATAAAAAGATCACTAAAAGAAAAATGGAACTCTGAGAAACTATAAAACTAATGAAGACATGTAAATTCTTTCTCTTCTCATAGTACAAAAACAGAAAAGAACTGGGATAGAACAGAGTATTCTCTGTAAGAGGTAGTCACTATATTAGATTGCAATATAAAGACAAAGTATATTGACATATTTAGAAATTTAAAAATAAATCTGTTTTGTTATTAATATACTCTAGTATTTCCATGGATCTGTATTTTAATGAATATAGCATGCAACCCATCCATGTAAGGGTCTGCTGATAAATGTTGAACAACTGGCTTGCCAAAATACCTCTAAACATTGGCTTGAAGCATTTCAAGAGCCAGCTAATTGTTCTCTCTGACTCCAGTCTCCACTTCTTCAATCTATCACTTATACAACTGTCAAAGTTATATTCCTAAAGTACATGCCTAATCATATCACTTCTCTGTTTATTATTAGCATAAGGATAAAGTTTACTCTGACATTTAAAGCCTTTCACATCTTGATAACCTACTTGTATTAACTTGTTATATATTGCTACCTTTTATACATTCTTTGATCTAACCAAACTAGTCTTCTTGGTGTTTCTCATTCATGACATTCTATCTTCTCTTCCACGCACACTATTCCCCATGCCTGGAATGCATTCATTGTTCACCTAGACTTAACTTATTAGATTCTTCATTTTTCTTCAAAATTCAGCTCAAACACTACTTCCTATCCCAATCCCCTAAAGATTAGTGCTTTCCATCCCCAACTAATATAGATAGATAGATAGATACATACATACATACATACATACATATATGTACACACATACATACATATATACATACATATACATACATATATACTATATACATACATACATATACATATATATACACATATTAACATATATCTGTGTGTGTGTATATACACATACACACACACACACATACACTTATATATACACATACTCTATAGAAGGTAAACCTCTTGAGGACAGAAACTGTTTTATTTATGTCTTTGTAACCTTAGTACCTAGTACAATGCTTGGCGCATAGCACATGCTAAATAAATACTTATTGGTTGATCGAAGACATGGAAAGAAGCTATTCACCCACCCTGCATTATCTCTATAATACACCATTAACATTATAGAATATTCTACATTGTTATTCACTTCTGTCAATGTGGTCGAAATGTTCTTGCATACTAGTCATATTTTCATATGAAACACCAGACCTGAACAACTTGGAAATAGGTAGGGGCCAAAATTAAAATAGGCTAAACTTCTTCAGGCTGTAGATAAGTTTTAGTAGCTCACTTTCCAAGTACAGGTAGCTAGAGACAGACTGACAATGGTTGGTTGCTACAGGTCACAGGTAAAATAGGAGAGAGTGTGCAGTAGAGGGCATTCTGAAATCCTTTGGCAGGCCACAAGCAGCCCGTGGGCTTTATATTGTGCAGGCCTGTGATACACATATATATATTATGTATATGTATATGTATGTATGTGTATGTGTATGAGTATGACCATGTCCATATAGTTCAGCCATTTCATTGTTGTTCAGTTGTTTAAGTTGTATGCAACTCTTTGTGACCCCTTGATTTTCTTGGCAAAGATACTGGAGTGCTGTGCCATTTCCATTTCTAGCTCACTTTACAGATGAGGAAACGAGGCAAAAAGCATTAAGTGATTTACCAGGGTCACACAGCTAATAAGTGTCCAGGGTCAGATTTGAACTCAAGATGAGTCTCCTGACCTTAGGCCCAGCACTATATCCACTGTGCCACCCAGCTACCCCACAGCAAAAATTTTTATCTCTTTTTTAAACTGACTTATAAAATATCATTTTATCTTTTCTTGAAGAAATGGGTAATGCTCTTTATCTAAAAAACAAATGAAAGGTGAGGCAAAAACAAATAAGCCTCAGTTTCATAACAAAACCTAAAATTCAACAACATTTTATAACTACACAGGTAGGAAGGCAGAGAGAAATTGAAAAAGCTCTCTTGTGAAAATGTAAATGTAATACATAAATAATGTCTTTCATGAATATGAGTTTGAAGAAGTCTTGTATGGGTGAATGCTGTCAGCCTGACTAATATTCACACTTAATGAGGGGATAGGTGAAATAAAGTATTAAAATCAATAAATCTATAAACAACTAGAGTACAATAATGCTACAAACAATAAGCATACTAAGCATTGTGGGCTTACAAAGAACAAATTATATTAGACAAATGGAATAGATTTCCCATGGCTGATAGTACAGACTTAACAAGATTAACCCACAATGGCACTTCAGTTTATATCTCTGCATTGCAGACTTTATTAAAATATGAAATTAGTCTTTTGATACCACATTAATATGAGAAGCAATGGCATAAATACATCATAGCATTTATTTACGAGTACATATTATGATATGAATATATAAACAAGATAACATTTATAAAAATTATCTCAGCACTCATAAGTTATCATAGGATTTTACAGTATTTTAGACAAAATGATGGAGAAAGATTTCATTAAGGAGGGACTGAAAAGTCCAAACCCCTGTCCTGTGTCCTAAGAAACTCATCTCTCACTCACCTACTTTGCTAAAAATGGACATCTCTCAGATTAAAACAAAGCACTCTATTAAGAGAAGAAGGCTTTTTTGTTCTCAGTAAATGCCTTATATTTCTATTTTTATATCTCATCTCTGTATATGCATGGATGAAATGATTAACTGTTTTGATTTAGAGAATTTTCTAGGAGGAAATATAAACCAGGTATAGTGAAATATATTGACAAATGGTGGGTATTATCAAGTACACTGCTGAATTTTATAAATAAGAACTTGAGAACAAGATTTTTATGGATAATCTGATCACAGTTAATCAAATATTGATGACATTACTACAAAATTAAATCAACTAGGAAACATCATGGGGCGATAATGAAATATTCTGATATTTCAAGGTCTCACCTTTTTTCAATGTAGATATACTTTCATTAAATACAGGCATCTTTAAAAGTTCAGTATTTTATCTTCTTCTCTTTAACACAGAGATATTAAGTGCCTACTATGAAAAGGCACTGTGCTTATTGCTGCAAACACAAGGATGAAAAAAAGAATCACATGGAAATTTCCTTTAAGGAATTTAAATTCTGTTGGGCAGTGGGGGGAACGGGGAAGATTATGAATTAATTCTTTTATTTTTAATATATCATATTCCAAATTACCTTTTTCTTTATTATATGTGATATCTAATCTTATGTTATCTATCACTTTCTGGCTCCTTGCAATACAATTATCCATGAACTAGGAGACTGACAGTTTGGCAACCATATTTCTCAGGCAGTTAAACCTAGTGTGTTTCATCTCATGAGGTCCTGAGGATTTATGTGTAATTTGCCTGCTTCTTTAAAATAATCTCAAGACAATTTCCTTCAAAGTCTTGTAAATATGGTGGTCAGTATTTTTGTCTCATCCTGCTTCCTCCAATCCTGGGAGGCAATGAATCATATAACATCTTCTTGAATATCACCTTCAAGATAGTTGTTTTTAATTTTAGAGACTTCAAAGGTTATTCCAATATTGCTGCATTTTGACATTGCTACATTATTTTTATTGCATCTCTGATTTTTTTTTAACTTTGTCTCCACCATTCTTTTTGAGGGCATCAACTGTTTTTATTTTTAAGATTATCCAGTTTCTGTTCTAAACCAACAACTATTTTGGGGGATTTTCTTTAATCTGGACCTCTAATTTCATTTAATTTTAATTACTTTTGACATTCTTAAAGACACTCTAGGCCTCTCTGAACATTCCCTTTTTCTTTCCTCAGGTTGAATTTATAATTACTATAAACTATTCTTTTCTGAATATTTTTTTTGAAGCATAATTTTTCTGGCTTTATTTTTCTTGCTTTTTTTGCAACATGGTTAATATAGAAATACTTGGCATGATTTCATATGTATAATTGATGTCATATTTCTCCGTGAGTGGGGAAAAAGTAGAAGGAGGGAAAATAGCCCCTTCCCCTCCCCTCCCCTCCCCTCCAAAGAAGGGTAGTGATAGGGACATTTTTAATGATATAGATTAAATGTGAAAGCTTACCATGGGTATGTTTCTGTTTTTGTCCCCTGGAGAACTGGTGGTTAAACATTTACCAGCACATAGGCTGGTTCTACCTTTAGAGTCTCTCTCCCGTGTCCCCACTTATCTCTGCTCACCTTGATTCATTACTCATCCCTTTTCACCTAATGACAGACTCTTAACAAGTCTTTTTCCTTCTAATCTTTCCCTCCTCCAAACCATTTCCCACATAATTGCCAAATTAACGTTCTTAAACCATGGGATTTACCATGTTAAAAAAGAGCTCAAAAACCGTCAGTGACACTTTATTGCCTATAGGAGGAGATACAAATTCCTGTGGAACTAGAGACAGTGGATAGAGTGTTGGCTTTGGAGTCAGGAAGACGTGTTCAAATCCAACCTTAGACACTTAATAGCTGAGTGACCCTGGGCAGTTTCCTCAACTGTAAAATGAGGATCGTAATAGCACCTACCTGACAGGGCTGTTGCGAGAATCAGGTGAGATTATATTCAGCACAGTATCTAGGCACTTAATAAATGCTTCTTTCTTTCTTTACTTCTTATCCCTGGTACTTCACAAGTGCATCACAGTCTAGCTCCCACCTATCTTTCTAGACTGCTTTCTCACATACACTACAGCCATTCCATTCCCTAACTCTGCCTTTGCCCAGGTTAATTACTGCTGCTAAAGGGCCCCTACTCCTGGACTCAACTGAATTGGAGCCAATCACTAGAGCAATATGAAGGGGGACTATTTGAGTGAATTCCAGGAGTTGTTTTTTGATTTTTTTTTATAAATTTTATTTAATATATTTAATTTTCAGCATTGATTTTCTTTTCTTTTTTTTTAATTTTTTTTT
>JAQQSZ010017259.1:0-10843 GCA_028646595.1 Phalanger gymnotis | reverse complement strand
GGGGAGGAAATTTGTAATTCAAACGCCTGTGAAAATCAATGCTGAAAACCAAACATGTCAAAAATAAATTAAAAAAAAAAACAAATGAAAACCTTGTGATTTTATTTCCAATTAAGTTGGAATTAAAGGAGTTAAAAGTATTAAGTGCCTACCATGTCCCAGAAACTATGCTAGGTTCTGGGGATATAAATCCAAGTATGTTTTAGTATTCTATAGGAGAAAGTAGTAAGGGTTGTCCTATGTTATTTAGACCAAGATTTCTTAATCTTCCTTGAGTCATAAACCCCTTTGTTAATGTGATGAAGCCTATGAACTTTTCTAAAAAAATAATGTTTTAAAATGCATTAAAAATATGTAGGGTTCCAAAAGAAACCAATTATATTGCAACACAGTTAACAGAATATTTAATTATGACAAAAAAAGTTCACTGGTCCCAGGATAAGAGTCTATGAATTTAAATAGAAGGTACTAAACTTGATCAGAAACTGGTTGCATAGTATGTTGTTGTTGTTTGTCCTTTCCTTCTTGAAGAGGACTATGATATCAGGAAGGTGATGTCATCACTTGCAAATGAATTGAATTTGAGTGAGGGAGGGCTGTGCAAAGTCACCAGCCTCACTGTCCTCCAGAGCCATCTGGGTTTAGTGCTAAGATATAGACCAGGACAACTGGAGATGACCCCAGTTGCATAGTGCAAGACTTGATAGGATAGACTGCTGCTGATTTACCCTTTTCTTTGTGGTTAAGTTGTTAAGCTTTGGAAGTTTGACAGCCATTTGATTAAATAATGTAGATCCTTGTTACTAACAAAATTTAGCTTTGGAGAGGCTATAATCTGTTTCAGTAAAAGAGTGTCCACATCAAAAGAAATTATGGTTTGGAAAAATTTTAGGATATGTTACAGGTCTTCAAAGTGAGGCCATATCACTGAGGGTAGGAGGGAGGCATTGCTTGACCCCAAGAAGAGTGTCTTGCTTAACAGTAGATAATCATAGGGCCTGTCTCCAACAAAACCTTATCCACTCTTATTCCTTAATACTCCTCTACCTCTACTTCACTTACATCTAAGTAGTTCCCAACTTTTCCCAATTCTGAATGATGTTCTGGGGCCTCAATGCAGTTATAAGGTAAACTAACTCCTACCCATAGGTGCTGCTACAGGGACCACTGAGATAATTTTGCATCTCCCCATCCAATCAACATGTCTTGGGGAAGGTAAAGCAAAGTGAAAGCTCTGTAAAGTGGGACAGAAACAAGCAAATAAGAGCCCTGTCTTACCCTTCTCATTTTGGGACAGACTAAATGAGTCACAGAGCAAGACTAGGCATAGATGGAGTGTGATCTGAATCATAGTTACCATTACATTATTCTTCTCAAAAAACAAAAAATACACCTGTCTTCCAAACTTCTTTCCTTTCTGTCCTCTTCTTTGATAGGTGTCTCTTTCCTACCTGTCCTAGCTCATTACCTCTCACCTGGATTTCTGAAATAACTTCCTAATTGCTCTCCCTTACCCCAAAAGAAGCCAAAGTGATTTTCCTAAAGTACACATCTAACCATGTTATTATTCTACCTGGTAGCTCCCTATTAACTCTAGGATAAATATCATTCCATCCTTAAGTCATCTTTTTAATAATTCCTATTTTTTGTGTTTTATAATGACATAATTATGACTACAGTAGTATATCTCTGTAAGTAATGAGTATATATATATGTATTGGAGGTACATAATTTTTTTTGCATACGGGGTATTTGAATGGTTAGAAATAATAATAATAGTTAATATTTGGATGCTGTATGGCTTATGCAATGCTTTACAGATATTTAGAGATCACTGCAATATATTATAGTACTCACAATTCTATAGGAATTAAATGTGTTAAGTCAGAGACAGAATCAGCTTTTGTTTTCTTCATTTGCTTCTATTTGACTTGTGTTGTACAAATAATAAAATATCTGGGAGAGTATATAAGAGTTTGTCCATCAATACATAACTAATTTCATGACTTCAAAGGAATAACTATCCCTGAATACCTAAGTACAATTTTGTGTCTATTCTTTTCCATCTGAAATATTGGCTAGTCTTAGTCCATGACAATCATTTCCCTTTTGTATAAATTGTAAACAAATAGAAAATTGTTTATTTGCACTCTTGGGAATACAGATTCAGGGCCTGTGCTTGCTTTCAAGTACAGTCACTTTGGGGAATGTGCTTTCTAACAAATAGCACTGGAATGGGTGATATAGAGTGGGAGGAAAGGGAATGAAAATGTGAAAGGTCAAAGGAAAAAGTGGGCTTTTGAAATAGGGGAAGACAAAATAGTTCATAAACTAAACTCGTGGAAGATACTGAAACCTGTAGAACTTACCACTGAAGGTGAGGACAGTATAATTGAGAGAATGAGGAAGGTCATGATCACCATAAACAATTCTTTACATTAGAATTGAATGTTTTCCTTGTCCTGTTTCTTATTTCTCAAGACATCCCCAACCGCTCAAGTAGTTCAGGCTATTAATAAAAGATTTCTTTTGAAGCATTTTGTGCTGGCCACTGTTAAAGACAAGTAGCCAAATAAATATAGAGCTTTCTGAAAGGCACTATCCAAAATTATAATGCAAAATACTTTTCATCTGCTTTCTGATGGCTTAGCAGTTCCCCTTCTAGGGACAGATATACTGCTTTCAAATTTTCCCCCAAGTCTTTAAAAAAAATTGTGTGTTTTGTCCACAATCAGATCCCGAAGAAATTAACACTCATAAATTTTAGATTTAAGTATTTTGCTCTTGGAAAGACAAAAATAAGGAAGCTTCATTTGACAGAAATGGCCAGAAGTACTGAAATAGAGATATAATAATGGCATTTAGATTCAAGTCAAGCTTTTGCTATAAAGAAATTGCTCATTTTAGAAGAATACTTACAAATACTTGCTGTGAAAATTTTTTTATTTCTGGCTTATTGCAGTATTTTGCCTTAAAAAAATTTATTACAAAATGTCATGATACTTTATTTTATCCTGCTTAGGAACACGTGTAATGCTTTGTAGTTGGTGGAGGTGCTTGGCTGATATTATGCAGTAATTGCTTTGTTTCGGCAAAAATGTACAAAAATGTACACTGTATATCTCGTTCTAGGTAGCAGTGACTTGAAGTTTGGCTCATTTGCAATACCCTATACATGTGCCAGTGGCATCTGGTTTATAGTCTGGAAATAAAAACAGATGTGAGGGTTAGAGAAGAGGGTTTGAGGGAGGGTATTGCTGGGTCACTACATTTCTTTGTAACTAATTGGTTCACTAGAAGATTTATTCTTCTATTCTGCCTTTTTAAAGTTAGACAAGTAAAATCTCATTAATTTAGGGCCATGTTGAAGTTTATTTTTTATACAATCTGGGAAGAAAGGATTTGCTAAGCAAATTAACAGTATAAACAAAATGGGAGTAGGGATGTTTAAACCACTTGAACCTTTTAAGTAAGTTAATGGTATTCAACTTTATATAAGGAATATGCTAATTTAAAATAATAGAAAACATTAAAGATATCCTGGTGAGATCTTTACTTTGATAACCCTTATTTAGCTGTTAACTCAAGTTAAGTGAATCAAATGAGTCTGTTGTAGGGTCATACACCATAAGTCTTAAGAGACAGAAGACTTAAATTCAAGTCGTTTCCTGCTTCTTAAAAGCTATGTGGCTTGGGGAAAGTCACTTTGTATATCTGGACTGCATAATTGAAGGGGGTTAACTATTTGATATTAGCCATCAAGAATGATAATGTATTGCTTACATTTGGGGAGGCATAGCATTCAAGGTTAAGGTGAAGGCAATTGGTCCCTCTCTAGACTGTTCATTTCTAGGTCATCTTCAGTCATCCTGACCTATATGTGGCCATTGGACGCAGATGACTCCAGAGGAGAAAGTGAGGCTGGTGACTTTGCACTTAAATCCAATTCACTTGTATGTCATGTCATTGCACCTCCCTGATGTCATGGTCCTCTTAGAGAACAAAGTACAAATAGCAACAGCAACAACCACAACATTTCTAGGCACAATTGTTTAGTACGACATCAGTAAAATGGAGAGTGTCCAGAAAAAAGGTAACCAAGAAGGGCCCTGAGTTCATATGATAGGAAGATCAGTTGATGGAACTGCTGAGGATTAACCTGGATAAGAGAAGACTTGGTAGGAGCTTAATAGCGGTTTTCAAGTATCTGAAAAGCTATCACGTGAACGGGGGATGGGCCTATTTCCACTTGGTCCCCTATTACCATCTATGATCAGAAGATCATATAATAACTCTTCTGTTTGTCATTTATAGATCCTCAAACTTAACCTCTTCCTATCCTTCAGGTCCTCTGTCATTCCCCTCATTACACTCCACCAGCCAGCCATATTGGCCCACTTGCCGTTCTACACAAATGACACACTGTCTCAGAGTATCTCGGCCTTTGTGAACAACATTTCCAATGCTTGAAATGTTCTCTCTTTTCACCTCTACCTTCTATACTACCTGCTTTGCTTCAAGACTCAGCTTAAGGACCACCTACAGTAGTAGGGAGTATTTCTTGGTCCCCTCAAAATCTAGCGCTTTTGTCGCCAATGTTAACTTGCATTCACATAGGCCTTGCAGATATATTTTTTTACTCATCGTCTCCCCCATTAAATACAAAATTCTCAAGGGAAGGAACTGTTTTACTTCTATCTTTATATCCCTAAGCTTAACACAATACCAGGCATATAGTAAGAACTTAAGTGCTTCATTTATTCATGTTTGCTTAAGTTCCCGTCTAGTTTAAATCATAAGATTCCCAGTGGTTTGTCTATGTCAAATTAAATACATACTTGAAAACAACAGAACTGTTCTATTTAAAAATAATTCCATAATTCAGATAGACCTTCCCTATGTATATTATAAACTTGTGAATTTTTAATGAATTAAGGGCAACTATGAGTAATACTACTATTGGCCATGCGAGTATAAGAAAGTAATTTAACTTCATAATTTCTTAATTCTTTCATGGGTAAAATGGATATGGTACCAATATTACTTATCCACCTACTACATTCACTGAGGTGAAAAGGAAAACAATAAAAAAGAAGTATTTTACACATATAATTGTACTAGCTAGGCTAAAAAACAAAAATGAGAAACAAACAAAAAAAATCTGCGTATGAAGTACTCAGGGGTCAAGAATTATAAACCAGAGTATCAGAATGTAACACAGCCCAGCATGGTATCTTATGAGTAAACAGGGCACAGTTAATAGGAGTCAGCTCCCTTGTAGTTCTGGCGGGAAAATGAACAAGCTGATGGCACAACATGTCTTGGGGTTGGGGGTAGGCACAGAAAGGAACATGCAGTAGAAGTTGGTCTTGAAGGCTTACTTAGTTTCTTTGTCTAACTTTACATTGCCCTACTCACTCTGCTGTATATCGATGGAAAAACTGTAAATGGAAGAATCTAAGTTCTGGTAGATTTTCAGTAAGATACAGCCGACAAGGGGAAAAATGGATAGAAATACAAGAAAAAAAAAGAAGCTAAAATCAGGGTGGAATCAAAACCGTAATTAGATTTCTGAAAAAGTGCTACTGGGATGTTATTGTGCAAGACTATACACTAATTCAGTTCAAATTGCTATTAAATCATTACATGTTATGACTCTTGCCTTACCATTATAGGAATGCTAAGCAAATATGTGGCTTCTGAAAGGAGCCAATTACTTCAACAGAGAGCTTTCCAAATATGTAAGCAGCTGAAGTAAGAGAACCTGTAGTTTAGATGACTTCTGTATTTTCTAAAAAGTCTGTTTGTGCTGCCAAAACTAGTTCTGTTTGACTTTGCCCAATTCTGGATGCTGAAGCGAGAAAACTACTAGCCAAATGCCATGAAATTGATTGTGATATTCGTCACAGTGTCTGTCTATGATGAATGCATCACAATACAATTAAATTCATACCCCCTTTACAGAGGCATCATCTATGTGTGAGTATACTTTAGGGCTTTATCCTTTGCCTTCTTTATATTTGGCTTGGTCCCTTCCCCTCTGTTTTTCTCTAAAGTTCAGTTTTCATAGATTCAACTTTAATCCCTTTGTTGATGGCTCCCAAATGAAATATCCAGCCTTCACCTCTCTCCTGAACTTCAGTTCCATGTCTCCTACTCTCTGCTGGATTTACCAGGATGTCCCATAGGTGTCTTGAACTTGATATTACTAAAAAAACAAATTTTCTTTCCCCTTAAATTCACTATTCTCTTAAGCTCCCTATTTCTTTCAAGGATTCTACAATTCTTTTGCTCATTCTGGTTTGCAACCTTCCTCAACTTTCTAATCTTACATACAGTCCTTATCCAATAAGTTGCCAAGTCCTGGCAATTCTTCATCCGAAACATCAGTTGTACCCCTATCCTCTACCTAGATAGCTATAAATCTCACTATCTCTTAGTTGGATTATTGCTATTGATTTCCCTATATCCAGCCTAAGTCTTCTTAATCCATCTTCTACAAAGCTTTCCAAATAATATTCCTGAATTGAGATCTGAGAGCTTAATTTTTTGAGAAGTTTCAAAGCTTCTCAATTGCCTCTACAGTAGTTATAGTACTAGTACCAGTACTAACAGTACTACCGCATAGTACTAGTGGTAATGGCAATAGCAGCTAGCAGTTAAATAGCACTTAAAGGTCTGCAAAGCACTTTGCATATTTAAATTCATTTGGCCAAAGCATGAACTTCTCCATTTGACATTTAAAGCTCTTCATGACCATACTTAGCCTATCTTTCTAGGTTGATTTATATGTTGCTTTTCTACATATAATCTATGTTATAGCTAAACTAGTCTTTATACAGATTATTCCTCATGCCTCAATGCTTTTAGTTCTTATCATCCCCTCCTGGGACTCCTAGATTCCATCAAAGCTCAGCTCGAACATAACTTCACATAAGAGGTCTTTTTTGAATTCCCCAGTTAGCTATCTCCAACTACTTATTTCTTTATTTTTTATATATTCATCTATATTTGACTAAGCTCTTTTTCCCCAGTAGAAGGTCATTTCCTTGAGGGCATAGACTGTCACTTTTGAAGGTTTTATCCCCAGTTCTTAGGATAGGTGCATATTAAGTACTTAATAACTATTTGTTGATGGATTGATTGATCTATAATGCCATTTGCCAACTAGACATTGTGAAGTCACAGCAAATCATCTGTAATGTTATCTATTACCAGGAGAAACTTTCTGCCATGTTACTGAAGACGAACATCTACTGAATTCAACTGTAGTCATGCTAATATAACTTACAATTATCCCCTCTCTCTATGTGACTATCCCACATTTTTTTTTCTCCACTTCCACTTCGTCATTCCTGACTATCCCTTGAATCCTATCCTGAAATGAATTTGTTCCAGGTGATACTAATACTAATCAGAGTTGTTTTTTAGCAAATGCAATGCCATTTCTTGGAGGAAGGGAATAAACTATATTCCTGCTACCAAAGATGCTTATTAAATATGAAAGGCCATTCAGATATGCAAAATTAGCTTTTAAGTTCCCGGAGCAGAGAGAATCTGATAACCAAAATGTGATTATGAAGTGTCTTTTCTTACTATTTACACACACTCACACACATACCTCTGTGTACCTCATGTTCTAAAACATTTACATGTGTTTGGAGGCCAGCTAAAAGCTTAAGACTCGTACAGTAATGAAAAGAGAAAGTAGTTTTATTTTTAACATCATTTATGAATGAACATTAGCCATATTTTATAATATGCACAATTAAATCAGAATAGCAGCCAAAATTAGTTGCATTAGTTGGGTGATACGGGACGACATAACTAAATATGGAAATAAAAATTGAAATAGAGCTTTTCCAATGTCTCTTCCCCTTTCCCCCACCAAATCAGTTCAAAGAAAGCTCAAAACAAAACAGAAAAACAAACTTTTAAAAAAATTTCTATTCCCTATTGTCTACTTAGGAACAAATAAAATTTGTTGAATAGATTTACGGGTTGAAATTTTCTCTCTATTACTTACAAATGCAGTCAATGGAAAATGTAAATTTCTGTGAGTTTACAAGGTCTTAACATGGAAGCAAATGTAAATGAGGGATAATAATTTATTCTTACAGTAAAATAGTTAAATTTGGTGTTACATTAGCTAGAATGTAATGAGTACAAATCATTGTATGTTCATTACTATTATCAATAATAATGTATTATTATAATAATAAGCATTATTATTATGTTTGGACCACACTCATCAGATATAGGTTTAGGAAGGAAAACGTGCTAATTTTATACCTGAGCATTTCGAGTGGCTAATTTCTTAAAAATTAAATGAGAAGGCTAATACAATAAGTGTTAGTGTTTTCAAATATTAATGGAAAGTTTGATCTCAGCTATATCTTATGGATAGATATTTTATGGGAAACATACATATTATTTAATACAATAGAAATGTTTGCTTTATTAAAGTAATAGATGTTGGAGCTCTTAGTTTCTGTATCTCTCCTTCCCAGACATGTTGAGTGTTGTTAAATATGTGAAAAGGGACAATTCATACCATGCTCTGCAATAATTTGACTTTTATAGTCTATTTTTGAATATAACCCACATCCTATGTAATCCCTGCACTTTCAATTCCTCAACTATTTTCAATTTTCATGGTCTAAGAATCTTTTTGGGGGGTATAAAGAACATGGGAAATACCATCTATTGAAAACTTTAAATGAAAGATCATGCAGCTATAAGGTGAAAAGAAAAAGCTATTAAATCATATTTTAAACTTCTTTATATAGGGTCTTCATAACAAATTTAGATGATTACTTTTTGGACCTAAAAAATGATTTTGGATCATTTTTTGGATCAGCGCTCGGGGCGGGGCGGGGGGGGGTAGATAAGGAAAGTGGTTGAGGAATGTTATTGCTATTATTCCTTCACTAATTTCAACTAGTATTAGGTGGGGGGGGGAGGGGGAAATACTCACTGCCTTTGCCATTAGGTGGGGTGTGTGGGTGGGTGGGTGTGTGTGGGTGGGTGGGTGTGTGGTTTCCTCACTGCCTTTGCTGTAAACTCCCTCCACCAATACATATCTGTATTGTAAATCAGTAACTTAGAATTGGTTGCCTGGAGACAAATTAAAGACTGACCCATAGTTACACAATACTTGTTAGAGGCAGCACTGGAGCCCAGCTCTTTAGCATTTTAGGGCTACATCCTAAATCATTCAACAAAGCTGCATCTGATGTCTACCCTTAGGCAAAAAAAAAAAAAAATCCTTTATAAATACTGGGTGTCCCAAAATTAAAGCTTAAAAATGCACTAACAATTTTGGGATACCCTGTAGTTTGTTTTCTAAATAGCGTTAAGTCATTGATATAACCACTATATTTTGATATTATAGGTCTAATTTTATTTAATGTTTTGTTTTTCCCAGTTACATAAAAACAATTTTGACATTTATTTTTTTTTAAATTTGAGTTTCAAATTCTTTCTTTCCTTCCTTTCTCCCTCTTTGAGAAGGCAAGCACTTTGATATAGGTTATACGTGTGCAGGCATGTAAAATATTTCCCTATTGTGTTGTGCAAAGGGAAAAAAATAATAGACCAAAACAACACAAAACAACCCATAAAAAGTAAAAAAACATGATTCAGTCTTTATTCAGACTATTTTTTCTCTGGAAATTAATATAATTTTTCATCATAATTCCTTCAGAATTGTCTTGTATCATCATAGTGCTGAGAATAGCTAAGTCATTCACAGTGGATCATTGTACAATATTGCCGTTACTATGTACAGTGTTCTCCTGATTCTGCTCATTTCACATTTCACCAGTTTATGTAAGCCTTTCCAGATTTCTCTGAGAGCATCCTGCTCATCATTTCTTACAATGCAATAGTATTCCATTACAACTATATCCCACAACTTTTTTAGCCATTCCCCAATTGATCGGCATCCTCTCAATTTCTAGTTCTTTACCATCACAAAAAGAACTGCTTTTTCTTTTTGTTTTTAATCTCTTTGAGATACAGACTTAGTAATATATTGCTGGGTCAAACAGGATGTATGGTTTTATAACACTTTGGCCACAGTCCCAAATCATTCTCCGGAATGGTTGAATCAGTTCACAACTCCACCAACAATGTATTAGTGTCTCAGTTTTCCCACATGCCCTCCAATATTCGTCATTTTCATTTTCTATCATATTAGCCAGTCTAATAGGTGTAGTAAATTTTATATTATATATTATACTAAATTTTCAATGTAATTATGAGTCTTAAGAATACATTCACATTTCATCATAATTACATTTTAAAAGAAAAGCATATCATAACAAATAAGTGCATCACAATTCTGGTTTATATAACATTTTTCTCATTACAAGGCTTTAAAGTAGCACAAATATTATTATACCTATTTTAAAAATAAGGAAACAGTTTCAGTGATTTGGCCTAATCACACAAATTGTAAATTCTTCGAGAGAGGAGACAAAATGCTTTTCACTAAGTTATTTACTATATTTTAATAGAGTTCAGTGTTTCAAATTGCTGAAAAGTTTATATGGACATTAAATTTCAAGAAGTTTAGATTTTAAAGAGGTTAAAAGGAAAGGAAAGCATTCATAACCTGAGGGTGCTCTATCGTTGCTGAAGAAGGTCATGGATTAATGGAATCGCTTTATTATTCCTTAATGCTACTGTGGGTGGTACCATAGAGTAGTGTAAAGTTCTGTAATAGCCCTCGAGACTCATGAGTTCTTACAGACTGTAAGACTTTTCAGGGCAGAGATTAGGCAGTTTTATCACAAGTGCCTAGCAGAGTGCCTAGAACACAGCAGGGAATTACTAAGCA
>JAQQSZ010017258.1:0-10843 GCA_028646595.1 Phalanger gymnotis | reverse complement strand
GGTGGGGCCTAAATAAATTTCTTGTTGTTTTCTCCTTAGAGAATCTCTCATACCTTGCGATTTCGGACCATTCAAACATATACATGATTATATTTGAGATCATAAATTCGGCCTTCCTACTACAGAGCCAACTTAGGATGATGATGTTTTATTAAGTCCAAAATTTCAGAAGAGAAGCACATTGAAAATAGAATAAAAAGAAAGCAAATATATCCATAAAGCTGACAGGTGCAGTATATTAAAGGAATGAGAGTGTTGATGCTGTAGGCCAAAAGATAATTCTAAGGATGATTTCTACAGTTTGCCTCTCATACGAGTTATTGAAAAACATTATGGAGATCCAT
This sequence comes from Phalanger gymnotis, assembly GCA_028646595.1. Classification (NCBI taxonomy): domain Eukaryota; kingdom Metazoa; phylum Chordata; class Mammalia; order Diprotodontia; family Phalangeridae; genus Phalanger; species Phalanger gymnotis. The sequence continues at coordinate 10,499 of JAQQSZ010017258.1, read as the reverse complement.
GAATGAAAGTAGGATGGAAAAATTGAAAAAAAAATTCAAACTATTGATGCCAAGTGGAAAATGGCAAGGTAGTTCCCTCCATGGTAGACATCATTATAGGAATAAAATCCATGTCTACATTTAATTAAAAGTTATAATTTATGGACTTATTTCAATTCTGTTTCTTTTAACTGCTTCTCAAATTTATCATCTATTCAGTGGCTAACAAGTTACAAAAACATGATTCTGTGTCATGCTATGACCTTGGCCATTCTTCTTTTATATAAACTAACTGAAAAAAAAATTCCTTTTGTATGTGTAGTTAATGGAATAGTGTATGTATCTTATTTCTTTTTCCAAAGTGAATATTTGCAATTTTTTTTATTCCAACCTCTTTCTGAAATAAACTGACTTGGTGCACCTTTAATTTACTAAAGAATAATGCAGATGAAAAATGGAATGCATGAACTGTTCAGTCTGGAGGAAACTAGTTTGATTCCCAGGTTCATTCAATAGTCAAGGTTCAAAGTCATAAAAATAACAAGTTTGGAAATGTCAAGATATTGGGAAAGGATTCTATTTGCATTGCATTCAAGTGAAAGTGCTTCTCTGCTAAGCCGTCTTCTGGATATTGCCAAGTTAAAATTTTTCAGTGATATAGATGCCTAAGAAGAGCACACACACACACACACACACACATATATATATATATGAAACCCAGAATTTTACCAGAACATCCTTTTAAATCTCTTAATAGAAAATTAATGTTTCCTAAAGAGATTTAAATCTCTCTTAATGTTGCATATGAGGGCAAGAACATTCCAGAAGGCAAGATTAGGAGAAATTCTATAAGTTATGGAGGACAAACTTCCCATCAATTATTCACATCTCCAAATGAAATGGGCTACCTTGGAAGGAGATGAGCTCCTTCTCCTTTGAGACTATCTAGGAAAGATTTGAAAAGAGTACATTGGATTTTATATAGAAGAGTTGTATTTTCAGAGACAGGTTGAACCAGATGGTCTCTGACTTTTGTTCTGACTGTAAAATTCCTATATTCTTTAAAGAGATTAAGGAAGCCATCAGCATGCTGGATGGAGTATCCTCACTGATGACTTTATAGATCTATCAAAATGAACAAATGTGTGAATCCTAAAGTTATAGATTTAAACCTGGAAGACTACTAATACATTGTCAAGTCCAAACCCTTATTTTCAATGATGAGGAAACTAGCTATATATATATATACACACATATATATATATATATGTATATGCGTGTATATATATATGCGTGTGTGTATATATATATATATATATATATATATATATACATATATATATATATATATGCCAATGTCCCAAGAAATACTTAAGATATGATTATACAATTGTTGTTTATTTTTTACAGGGGGTAAGGCATGGCAATTGGGGTTAAGTGACTTGCCCAACGTCACACAGCTAATAAGTCTGTCAAGTGTCTGAGTCTGGATTTGAACTCAGGTCCTCCTCACTCCAGGGCCGGTGCTCTACTCATTGCACCACCTAGCTGCCCCATTTTTCTTTTTTTGTTATTTTTTTCAGTTGTTAAAATACATGCAAATTATACAAAGTATAATTTCCACAAAACTATAGAAACTGTAGAAAACTATAGAAGCTCTATATAATCATATTATTTATTAAGTTTATATTTATATTTATTAAAATATTCCAAAAATTAAAAAAAATGTTTATGAGATGAAGGGAAAAGAAGGGAAAGAAGAAGGAAGGGAATAAGCAGTGTACCAGAGTGCCAAGCACATAATAGAAATATTGTTTTATTTGATCCTCACAACTCTCTGAGGCAGGCACTGTTTTTATTTTCATTTTACAGCTGAGGAAACTGAAGCAAAAGGAGGCTAAATGACTTATCCAGAGTCACATAGTTTTAAAATATCCGAAGAAATATTTGAACTCAGGTCTTCTTAACTTCAGGCCAAGAGATGCATCCACTGAGCTGTCTAACCATTTGATGGATAACTGCTATTAATTGAACTAATAACTTGCCTTTTAATTTAATAATTGAAGAATCTCTGATTTAATTAATGCAAGTATTCCTTGCCCTGGAATAAATGACAACTATTCATATTTTTTTTTTATTTCACTGCATTCTTTTCCATATGCTTCCATAAATCCTCCAATAAAATTTCTACCCAAAGTGCTAGTGGCCTTCAAGTATTTTAATATTTCATGGACACAAGTGTAAGATAAGATGCTCATTTGCTTTCAATCATCATCTACAGGATAAGCCCAACTCACTTCACATCTAATGACATGGAATATTTAGTACAATACCTGACATATAATAGGGTCTTAACAAATGTTTACTGATTGATTGATGACTTTTACACCATTTTGGTATTTGGTATCATTGACAATATGCTACATCTTTCTTTCACCTACCCAGAGTATTTCCATTGTCCTTTGAGTTACTTGTAATTGTGATTCTTCTGAGATCATGACTTTCAATGATTGAGAGGCACTTAACATAATTTTTAAAACTTTGGTATTTAAAAATAAATTATCTTTCTTGCAAAGAAAAGAAGCTTAGGATCATTGAAATATCTCTATCTCTGTATGTATGTATGTATGTATGTATGTATGTATGTATGTATGTATCTCTTTATATGTGACCCAACCTTTCTTCTTTTCCATTTTGTCTTTTGATTTTCTACGTGTGTGGCAAATTTATAAGATATATGTACTTATGAATTAACTGATCTCTCTTGATAGATTGTGAGGTTAAGGGAAAAGACTGAAATTTTGGATATGTTTTATTTAAGATGATTACAGGACATATAGTTTGAGAAACCCAATAAGCAGTTGTAAATGCAAGATTTCTTGTCAGGAGAGAGAGATCTGCATAAGTAGAACTGAGAGTCATGTGTTAAGAGATGATAATAGATTCCTTGGGAATTAATAAGATCACTAAGTAATAAAGAAAAGAGGTTTGAGGAGACCTAGGGTTAAAAAGTATACACTTGATAAGGATATAACAGAGGCAACTTGAATGGGAGCAATCCAAAAGGAGAAGGAACTGTTAAAAACAAAAACTGAAAAAAAACTAGTGAAGAGAGAATAAAGGAAAAGATTGAGTAACAGAATCTAAAGTTATGATATTTTTATAAAAATGAGAATTAAGAAAAACCTAGTAGAAATGGATATTAAGAGATCATTGGTAACTTTGGAGAGATCAGTTTCAGTTGAATGATGAGACTGGAAGCCACACTAGAACATTTAAAAGAGTGAGGAGAAATTGATTGCAGGCACCGATTGTCCAGGAGTTTCTCAAGGATTTTGGTCACAAAAGGGTGGAAAGATATAGGAAGTAGCTAATGGATATAGATAGATCAAAAGAGGCATTGTTGTTGTTTGTTTTTAGAGTGGAAGAAAACACATATGTGTTTGAGGGTAGCAAGAAAGCAGCTTGAAGACAGGGCGCAGTGAGTAGAGCACCAGCCCAGGAGTCAGGAGGACCTGAGTTCAAATCCGGCCTCAGACAGTTGACACATGTACTAGCTTTGTGACCTTGGGCAAGTCACTTAACCCCAATTGCCCTGCCAAAAAGCAAAAAAAAAAAGAAGAATGAGAAAGATTAGTGAGAGAGTAGGGATAATAGAAGGGGAAGTTTTAGAATATAGGATGAAATGGCATTGCACAGCCATGTCATAGGTTTTGCCTGGTAAGGAGAAGGGTCACCTCTTAAGTAAGATTCTTTTGTCCTTCTCTTTCTCAAGAAATTTCCATTTAGTTTAAGCTCTTCTTTATTTTTATCCCCTTTGAGATCACACTCAATCACTTTTTTGCATACCTCTTTGTCATTACCTCCATATATGTTTTGAGGATTAGAACTTCTTCATGACAAATTTGAGCTTTCTTCTCTATGACATTTATGTTGTATTCCATTATTTTTTAAATATCATTACATCTTCACCTCCCCTTGTGTGTTTTTTAGTTTTAAAATTAATTTATTCTAAATTTACTTTTATTTAATATTTTGAGGCAGCACTGTATCTTTTCTGTCTCACTAATAGAAACAGAAATTCATAACAGAAGAATGGTAGTGATGCCACAGTTAGTCTATACCCTGAGATATGTAGCTTGCTCCTGCCTGCCCTCTTTAATATCATGTTTAATTGCTCTTAATGCCAGATTATATTATTTCTCTTGTTCTTCTTGTCTCCCCCTACCTCCTTACTGTCTGCTTACAGGAAATTTATTTTCCTTTTCCAGAGGTTTGGTGTAGTCTTTTGAAAGTTTTTATTTGTTTATTTTTTAGAGCAAAAATGATAAGGAGTAGAATGTCTGTCTCTGAAGATGATAACAAAGGAGTTTATATTGCTGATCTAGGACTCAATACCAGAATTACTGTACCTTGTCAAATAATGGAGTACAACCGACAAAAACTGAGAAGAATAAATTTATAAGTGAGTGATCAACCTGAACAAGAAAATTATAACTGAAATTTGAAAAGGATGGAGAAAATTACCAGATAACACTGAAAAGTGTTTTGGGGGAGGGAGAAAATTGCTATGAGAAAGAATAATAATAATGGATGCAATTTTGTGTATTTCTCATGAGGAGGCTACTTACAACGAAACAGATTTAGGAGTAATGCAAACTCAGATGTCTAGAGGTGATTACAGTAACAACTAGGTACTTGGTTAAGGCATTAACCAATTAATACATTTATTAAGCACTTCCTATGTAATGGTCACTGGGGATACACATGCACTCAACTCTACTCATAAGGCACTTACATTCTAACAAGAAAGAAAAATGTATATATAGAAAAAATATATAAAGAGAATAACCAAAAAGTAGGCCTCAGCTACAAGTCTCTTTCTACTAGAATCAAAGCCTAAAAAAATTAATGACTTGCTTTGGTCACGGATGTAGCTTTTTGTAGTCTGATGAAATAATTAGGATTTTTTTTTGTTCTGGACGTGATTGCAACCAACATGGAAGAAAAGATTGGGCTGTGTAGTGATGGTGACCTGGGGAGAGGACTGCTGATGATGCATGTCTCCATCTTTGGCAGAAGGGTGTTGGAATAGAGATATAGAATGAGATACATGTTTTCAAAAGTTTTGATGTGTTCATTTATTTTTGCTTTACCATGCTTATGTATTACAATAAAACTTCCATTTTTGTGTATGTATAGTGAGACTTTAGAAATGAAGAAAAGAGCATTAATAAAACTATAAAAATACACAGAACAAACAAAAACAATTTCATAAACAGATACAAATGGATCAGTTTTAGAACTACTGTTTTAAATTTAACATACCCCAAACTGCATGTAGCAGAATATCCCTAGTTCATAGACTATAATCTTTTTTCCTTTTCTAATTGAAATGTCCTTGTTAAATGATTTTAAAGTGTTTAATAAAAAAGAAAACTAAACTCTAAATAGAAAGTGACCATGTCATATTGGATTTTGTAACAGTGAGGAATGGCATATTTAGCCATATACACAAGAATTTGGAGAACCAGTTATAAATATTATTCAGAAATATAGTGAATTTAAAAGGTACTGTAATTTTAAATGTAACAGAAAGCTCAGAAATAAGGGTGGATTATATGATTAATCTCTTTGTATAACTGCATCTATATAGCTATATATTATACAGGCATCTGTAAGTCTATATTTATATATATTTATGTATGTATGTATGTATGTATGTATGTATGTATCTATCTATCTATCTATCTATCTATCTACATAGATGTGTATAGACACATATAGACATGCATAATCACCCCTCCATTCTTGTACCAGCTCAGTCTCTGGGGAGAAGGAGATTAGGTTGATAGTTTAGCTTGGTTCCCATAGAGTGCAGTCACAATTCCAAATCCCCATGCCCACTTCAGGCTTGAGCTCTAGGGCCCCAAGGTCCTTAGGATATTTTTGCCAGAGTGGCTGGTCACATCCTCACACCCCTTTGCATTCCTGCCTCCAAAGTCACCATGGCTTGAACTCCCAGTCACTTGAGGGCTATGTCCAACACTTGAGACTAACATACAACACAGAAACAAACAGCCCAGGACCATTTCTCAGAGCCAGAGTAAAAGAGAGGTAATCATAGGAAGTCAAATTCCTCCCCTCTCATTTTTCTAATTCATAGCATCTTCTCTGGGTACAGAAGTAGGAGCTGCCCCCCAAAAGGCAGCAGAATGATGAAGGAAAAGAGGGTAGACTGTTGGGATAAAAGGGACTCCAAGTTTGACAAAGTCAACATGCTCAAGAGGCCAGCTCAGATTAAGTACGTGAATAAATACAATAATATGTACGTGTGTATGCACACATTCATAGCAACAAATATGTTACTACTGATCTTCGACTAATATGCCAATCCATTTTTTTTGGTTTGATCCTTTTCATTTTTCCTGAATTTTATTTCATTCTTCAATGTTGGTTTCCTAACACCATTCTTATAATATTTTGCCCCTTTTGCATAGGTCTTTTGTTCTATGCCACTTCTACTAAAGTGCTATTATGATGGATTTTACAGTGTAGAGATGAACCTGGATCCTCAAAAGATCTTCTAGGAAGCTGGAAAGCCTCTTATCATGAGTCTTTAGACAAATTGCATATTTGTTTTTAATCTAAAGGTAAGACTAGCTAAGTTTGGAGAAGTAAATTTTAATTCAACAATCAAATTCAATGAAAACAAAATTTTTATTGAGTACCTATGTACAAGAATCTTGTGATATGAAAGAGATAAACGAAATACTTCTTGCTCTCAAAAAGCTTACCTTCTTTTTGACGAGAAGATAAAAATGTGCTGAAGTAAGCAAAATGTACTTCTCAATTAATGGCAAGTAGGAGAGAATGATAAAAACTAGACAAATGTGGAAGAATTTCATTTAAGAAGCATCACCTAAGTGTTCTTTGAAAAGATTCTATAAAGCAAGATGAGGAGGAAATGTTTTCCAGACATGGCAGAAATGCTTGCAGGGTCAACAGATTGACTGTTGATGTTAAAGTATCTGGATACTGAAACCTTTAAAGTCATGTAAACTCTTTAAGTGACAGAAAGGCTGTGATCTCTGTTACGGGAAGGTAATATTCACAGCAAATATATGTTGAATAATGTATTTGGATTTAGATCAATTGATTCAAATGATGAGAAATATCATGTCTGGACTAATGCTTATCATTTATTACAAAATGGTAGAAAATAAAATCCTTTTGACTTTAATAGCTATCCTGCAGACCTTTGCTAAGTAGCTTGTTTTGAGCTGTGTCTTCATCAAATAATACCAAATTTAAAATGGCAAATGACTAATTTTATAAACATTTAGTTTGCTTTTCCACACAATATGAGACAATTGATTTTACAAGAGGAAGTTTGTTGTTATGCTGTTTTATTAGAATATAAACTCCTTGCAAAAAGAATTTTTCATTCTTTGTATCTCCAAGACCTAGCATAATCCATAGTGAGAACTTAATAAATGCTTGTTAGTTAGTTTATTTATTCAATTGTTTGCTAATACATTGATTAAATATGCCAGTTGTTGTGATATCCATACAGCTGTTTACTATTTTATACAGTTCAGTTCTTATTTTGAGTTTGGTTCCTCATTTTGAGTATTAGCCACAGGTAATGGCTAATTTGATTTTATGGGTGTATCTTTCATTAGTGATTTGCTCATTTATGTTGTTTGTAACTAAAAACAGGTGTCATCATGCTTGGGTTAAACTAATTTTTAATGTTAGCTAAACTACAATTAATGTCAGGCATTATCCTGTGGCTAAAATTACCTGCGACTTTACAGACACAGTCAAAAGAACAAAACAAAAAGGCAATTCAAAGAAAAAAAGTCAGTGAAACTGATTCCAATTATAGAAAGAAGGGTCACTTCTCAGAATGGTTGCTTGATCATTATATACACTACATTTTTTAAACGTAAGCTAACTTCTGGAAAAGAACAAAAAGGCATACGTACTGCATAGACTTAAGAGAAAAAGAACACTTTGCTATGAGAAATGACTGATATTCTTACCATGCTTTTTATTGAAAGCAAGACCATATTAAAAATTGAGACACCATTAAGCATTTTTTCATCCTCTTCCTATTTTGATGAAAAAGAAAGAGTATATTACATCAACCCATCAATCTGAGTAAGACCTTTCAAGTGAACCAAGTTCACTTTTAAAAATCCTAAATAAAAGATTAAGGTGACTCATTGTTCATCTTTAGATGCTAGAATTCTGTTAGAATTTATATTAGATGGAATGGCAAAGATTGTAAAATGGTGGTTCCATGAAAAAACATATAAGAAATATGGAATGGAGATGAAATTTATAGTGAATAGCTAGTACTTTTGCTTACAAATATGATATGAAAAAGAACATATTGCCAATTGGATTTTAGTTGTTTAACCCCATAGTTCTCCATCTTGCAAGATGAAAAAAAAATATGTTTTTGCTATTTGTGATTTATCAAAAGTTGATTGGACTAAGGGACTATGGCTATTTTTTTCCCTCAAAGTGCAAGCAATGATTAATACATTTTTTTCCCTGAGGTTGACCAAGTGGATTTGAGATACAAATAGTATTGTATATAATGTATTCTCAAAAATATAGTGCTTGACAAGAAAAAGGGGCAGGGAAAATAATATTTGCAAGTGTTTTTGGAAACATAAAAAATAGCCCTGAAAGAACTTGAAGTATTTTTCTTTAATAAATGAATAGAACACTTTTACATTTCTGTGAGCATTCTCAGATTGTTCTACATTTTTCAGCAACAGGAAATTACTTGGGGAAGTGCTAATTGTTTGACTAGTTATGAAAAGTAAGGTAATGTAGTACTTATGTAGTTCAAGGATTGTATAAAATATTCAGAGACAGTAACTACACAAATCCAAATGACCAGTTAGACAGTTGACAGAAGTTATGTGAGAGGATAAAATTGCTTTGTTTATATGACATCAAATTACTAGATTGACTTCTTTTAGATATATCCAATATGTGTCACACTAATGTTCAATCAATTAGAACATCTGTAATATGACAAAAATGATTAATTCAACACCCAAGAAGTATTTATTAAGTACCTAATATATGCCAGGCATTTCTCGGGACTAAGGATCAGAGATAAAACAAAACAAACATTTTCTTCTCTATAAAGGCATACATGTTTTTAAATGATATTTTAAAAAATTGAAATGACTAGATTCAACATCTGTTTGGATCTCTTTTAAATATATGTCTAGTTTAGAATCAAAGGTGTCTTGCTGGACAGGACCTTAGATACTATCTAATCCAACCCTTTCACTTCATAGATAAGAATGAAACTCAGGAAATTAAATGACTTGTCTGAAGTCACACAGTTGCTAAGTGACAGAAATAAGATTTGAACCCAGGTACTCCTAGACTAAAATGGCTGTTCTTTTCATTATACCATGCTATCTCTTACTAACTTATCTTAACACACACGTGCACATGCACCCACACACAAATACCTATATGCGCCTTCACACACAATTGGTTATTTTTGGAGGGATTAAAAAGATATGGTCACATATATTTTCTCCATAGCTTTACTGAATTTTCTTTCTTCTTTTTATTTTGTTTTTAAAGCTGTTGATACTGAGCTACAATGAAAGCTCCATAGAACAGCGTGATTGCTTTAGTGAATCCTGGTTCTTGATAGTGTTTTACATTCCTAATTCACTGGAACTCCCTATATTTCAGTCATCTTTATTTTGTACTATTCTTTTGACTTCAAAAAATATCACAAAAAATAATATCAATCATTGTGTGCTGGCATGTCAGATTCTAGTCATCAAGAGCCATTGTCCAAATATATACAATGGTAATAGTTTTAATAATTGCAGTCAATACCTCAATTTATCCATCACCTGTTTTGAATGAATAGCCCAACAAAGTGAGGTGATAAGTTCCAGAAGTAGAATGAATGGATAAGAGGCACTTAGAGGAAATTTAAAGAAATTGTGATACTTTAATATATTTATTGAGCCACTTACACTAGATAGGACAGAAAATAAAATCACAAAGGTAATTGCTTCTACTTTGTGTCATGGTTTCTTCAAGCAGCAGTTCAGTGATTTTTTCCTCTTTAAATTTCATCTCTATTCAAGATTTTGTATATGACTAGTTCTCACATGATTACTCAAGTTCAATTGCTTTTGAAAAGTCACAAAGACATGCCAGAAGACTGAGAAACCAAGTAATGTAGCACTTCAGAAATAAAGGAGGAAAGAAGTAATTCAGCTAATTACATACCAGCCAGCCAATTGGGAAGAAATACCCTATTCCCTCAGTTGGGAACTATTCTCATCTTCTAATACAAATGCATGTCTTTCATAACATTCATTAATTTTAAACCAATTCCCTGAAAGAGAAAGTCTACTCACATGCTATTGAGATAAAAATACTCCGTAGATACTAAATATCAGCATTATTTGCAAATATAGTGACTGCAGCTTTAAGAGTTATTTTCCTGAAGATGG
>JAQQSZ010017257.1:0-10843 GCA_028646595.1 Phalanger gymnotis | reverse complement strand
TAATTGTATTAGTAACATTAATAACTATGTACATAACACTTTAATTTTGCAAATGTGTTTTTACAAATATTATCTCATTTGATCCTTTTGACAACCCTGAAGGGTAGATGCTATTATTACCACCATCTTACAGATGAGGAAACTGAAGCAGTTGGGAATCAAATGAATCATTCAGGATCGTAATTTGATGTATGTGCTTCTGAGACTAGGCTTAAACTCAGGCCTTCCCGACTCCAGATCCAGCCCACAAACCCCTGCACTACACTAAATACCCTCTCCCCCACATATACAGTTCAATGTACTGTCTGCCTGTTACTTCAAATTCACATTCAACAAGTATTTATTAAGCACCTACAGCATGGAGAGGATGAATCTTGGTGCTGGGGAAAGTATAAAGTTCAGCTAACATATGGCTCCTGCTTTTGTGAACTCATGGAATAGGTGACATTCAAGTCCATCTTTAAAAGATGGGTAGGTATTCAATAATCCAAGAGAGGACATTTTAGACATAGGGAAGGGTATGAGAAAAGTTATATGGATAGGAAAGCAAAAGATATGATTAAAGGGGAGAGAATATTATGCTTTGACTACAATAAAGAGTAGATGTAAGGCAATTATGAAATAAAGTTGGAAAGACAAGGTGGCACCATATTTTGAAGGACTCTGAATGCCAAGCAATGTAATTTGAACTTTAATAGGCAGTAGTCAGCCACAAATAATTTTGAGCAGAGGAGTGACATTACAAGATCTTATCATGCTAGGATATCTACTTCACTACTACTCAGAGACGGAAAGGAAATAAGTAATAATAAAAATAAGCACCTACTATATGCCATGTACTGGGCCAAGTTTTAATATATCATCTCATTTTATCCTCAAAACAACATTTGGAAGTAGGTACTATTATTATCTTCATTTTATAGTTGCGCAAACTGAAACAGACAGAGGTTTAATGACTTGCCCAGGGTCGCACAGTTAAATACATATTCAACCTCAGGTCTTCTTCCAAATCCAGTGTTCTATCCACTGCACTACCTAGCTGCCTTTAATTTACCTATCTATTGTGTCATTTCCAAAATTAAAACTAAAAATTTAACGCCCTGAAAGAGGAAATGTGCTAAGACTCAAACTTGACTTGTAAAGTCCACTACTCTAAGTTAATGAAAAAGCAGGATCAAAACTTGTCCAAAATCATTTTTATTGGAATATAATGATAGCTATATTTCATGCATATAAGATTTTATAAACTAAACTTTATGCACCTGAAACTACTCCTCTATATTGTTTATTCTTAATCTGTCCAAAAATGACAAATGTTTTCCCACTTCTCCTATACGCCATGAAAACAGCTGAGTAAGGATCCTAGAATGGACTCTTCATCCCTAATAAATCATTTTAATTTGCTTCATATGTCCCTGTGAAGGGGATAAGAGGAGGCTGAGGTGCATAACACACCACCTCAAAAGTGCCTTTCAATGACTTCTTCTTCATTCTATCAGCACTAGTAAAGGGGAAATGAAGCAGCTGCCTAAAAATAGGGTGTTTAGCGATGTTGAAGGAAATCAGTTGCCAAATGGAGCTTAGAATAAAACATTTTAAGGCAAATCATATGGTATGAATGTGATATCACCTCTACTAATGCCTCTTGTTCCAAAACCAGGTATGAAAGAATACTGCTAAATTTTGTGCTTATGCTGGTGGAGGGAGGGAGAGGATGTCAGTTTCATATTAAAGAACTCCCTAACTGAATGTAGGGCCAATACAAATCATATCATCCAGTCCATTTTAGTATTTTCACCTGGGCAGAATAAGGTTAAAATGAGCATCATATATGAGATGGAGAGATATGTGCATATTTACATACACACACGGGAGTAGAGACAGAGACAGAAAGATTGAAAGAGATAGAGAGAAGGAGGGAAAGAGGAGAGAGAGAGTTTAAAGCAAGCTATCTCTGTTTTCAGTTACATTGTAAAAAAGAAAACCTACTGAATTCAGAGTCAGAAGACATGGTGTTTCAAATCCCAGAACTATTGCTTATTACTTGCATGACCCTAGGTATGTCATTTAGTCTATCTTAGTCTACATCCTATAACTGATTTTCTGAGCCAAGCTTACTATCTTTCTTACCAGTTTTACTAGACTGGTGGATCAGAAGGAATATTAGAGGCATACCTAGATTTCAGCATGGTATTTGGCAAAATCTCTCCTGCAATATTTGTGGACAAGATGGAGAATATAGGTTGCTATGATGGTCCATTTCTATGTACTCTGAACTGATAGAATGGCCAGGCCTGAAGTGTAATCATCCTTATGTCAATGTCAATTTGAAAAGAAGTGTCCGACTTGGATAAATGTATAAATGGCATGCTCACAAAATAGGCGTATGACACAAAGCTAGGATAGAAAGAGCTAACTCATTAAAGTTAGATCCTAATACACTAGAACTTTTGGCTGAACTTAATAAGACAAAATGTAATCAGGAAACATTTATTAAGCACCTACTATGTGCCAGGTAAAGAGCTAGATGCTAGAGTAACAAAGATAAAAATGACTGGTGACTATCCTCTCCTCCTTGATTTTCTCTCTTCACTTTCTGGATCTTTGTCATGTTGCTTTCTCTTGGTTCTCCTCCTACCAGTCTGACCACTCCTTTTCAGTCTCCTTTGTTGGTTCATCATTCAAATCATGCCACCTCTGTGGATATACATAAAGTTATGGACAGGTGCACCACAATAAGGATAATTATAAAGTCTTACAAAGATTTAAAACATCAACTTCCGATGAATAGATAAGGAAAACATAGCTAAAGCAATTCAACTGGAGGAAAAAAGCTGAAGATTAAAATAAACCACAAACTGAGGGAGAGTTAAGAATGTGATACACTGTAGCATCTAAAAATGTCAAAGCTACCAGGCCTGCCCAGCTATAAAATCAAGCTACCAGAAGCTACCTAGAACCTTTGAGCTGATTTATCCTTTAAGCATCCACCTATCCTCCCTCTGGTCTACCCCAAAATTCCTAATGACCTAATCTACGTCAACCAAAACCACTATTACTTTAAGTGGAAACCTTTTTACTTTCTGCATACTCTTGTCTCAATTCATCTGAGCCCTTCCCACTCTAACTCCTTATTCCATTCTATTCTCTTCCACAGTGCCTTTTGAAGCTTCCACTCTATTGTAAAACAGTTTCCCTTCATTTCTGCTTCTGTACGATCTCTAAAAACACAGAAATGTGTTACTCTTCTGAAGAAATTGTTTCTAAATCTCACGGATTTGAAGCTATAAGGGACCATGCAGACCATCTAGCCTAACCTCTAATTTAACAGATGAGGAAACTGAGGCTCAGTGAAGTCAAGCTTGTCCAAACTCACACAGATAGTTAGTGGCAGGGACTGGGTTTGAACCACAGTCCTCCAACTCCAAATCTAGCTTCCCTACTATGGAACTAGCCTGCCTTCTTGGCACCTTTTCTGGTATTGGCATTTCCAGTGGGAGCCAGAGGAGGGGCTGATACACTCTTAAGCCACAATGGAACATCCAGAACCTTACCCTGAGCCCATCATTCAAAAGCTTCTCTTCTCTGTAGTTTGCTGATCACAACAGCTCTCTCCAGATACTTGTCACTGTCATGTCCCACCAAATTCCAGACTCCTTTCCCATTTTCCTCAATGACTTCACACTTATAGTCTTTCTCTCTTCCCCATTCTCTGGTATGGAAAATTTGATGTTGATCCTTCTCATCTTTATGTGCCCAGAGCTAACAATGCCTTACACATAGTTTTATTTTTAATTGTTTTGTAGCTTTTGCCTCACTCTTTCCTCCATGGCATGTTCCTTCTTTTCCAATGAACCTTTTTGCTGCCAGAGGAAAAAATACAAGTGGGAAATCTTCAAAATTGTCTTAAAATTGAAAAATGTTCATGAAAGCACTTGGTCAGAACCCACGTATGCAGGTTTATTTGGCAAGAATCCCTTTTGGAAGGGCCCAACCCTAGAGATAAATTCATGACTATACTACACAGCACGGAATGATTCAATGGATATTTCTCCATAGTCAAGTGGAATGAGGCCTTGTAAATTTCTGGATATAAACTTGAGTAACCTAATTCTGCTTATGTAACTGTCTGGCCATAAATGTAGCTTGGGGAAATGGAACTTAGGGGATTATGCTACTTGAATTAATCATGTACATGTGCCATTGGGAAGAAGAAAAATCCAGCTGAAGACACAAAAAAACATGGCATTTTATAATATTTTCTTATAGTTAATGGTCTGATATTTTCTTAGATTATAGATTATACAAAGCTTTTTAAGATGATAAAATATTTCGCAAAAGGTCTATGAGAAAATGTAACAAGAGATATTGTCCAGGCATATTAGATGATTCTATGTAATATCCAAAGAAGATGGAAATAATCTTTAAAATCTAATTTGAGCATAAAAATATCAATAATTATGAATATCAAACATTTATTGATGCTCCTGAGGGATTGTAAAATATTTTATAAAGACAGAGACGGAGAGTTAGAGAGACAGAGACACGGACAGATAATGTCTCCTACCTTGACTAAAAGACCTAAAAGTAGGTCTTTCCAACCTTTGGTCCAACCACACACAATACATTTCCTGTACCTCCCCCACACAAAGTAGGATTATCAAAAAAGACTGTTCCCCCCATAATTTATTTAATATTAAGAACCTAAGTCCCACAGTATGTTTATGTTGAGATTATTTTCTTACTTTTGTTAATTGTTTAAAACTTGATTAAATGCTTTATTTTTAAACTGCATATTTCTTGTTTGATCTGCTAGCCTGATGCAAACTGAGTTTAGAAGCTGGAAGCTCCCAGCCAAGTTAGGATGCGAGCTTGGACTAAATGAGATACACTCGTCATCCAAATACTGCACATTACACCCAGTAATCCTTATGAATACAGAAATGAACAGCAGATGAATTTCACCTATAAAACTAGCCAGTCAAAATCTTTTTGGACCCTGATTCTTTCATTCAATCAACAAATTAGCTATCCCTCCCAGCTTTCTGTCATCCACAGATTTGATGGACATAATACCTTTGCCGGCATCTAATTCAATTCAATGCAGCAAACATTTACTAAGTATGTACCATGTGCAAGTTGCCATGCCAGTAACTAGCAATGAAACATGAAAAACAATATTAATGCCCGAATGATCACTGTATGTATTTGACCATTTAACCATTCCCAAACTCACATAACTATTATCATTCAAGCCAGATTTCTTCATCTTTTCCATAAAGATTTTGAAATTTTTATTTTTGATGAAACCCATATACTATGTGTAGATGTACCATTCTAATAAACTAAGCCAAAAAAGGAAATAAAATTAATCTAGAATGCTTTTTTTTTCTTGGTGGACCTAAGCTATCATACCAATCACCACTTCCCTTCCTAAATACTTACGAGCCATTCTGTTGTTATTGATCACTAGAATTTTACCATCATGAAAGATAAGTTGAGAAACTAAAGGACCACTATCCTTCCAAAAAAGAAAACTGATCATTTACCTGTCTCCCTGTCTGTTGCAACTCAAAATCACCAACAGACATCCAACTGGTCCTAAAATTCTTGTAATGAACTCATAAACCTGTTTATATAGATTGTATTGGTAGGGTAGAATGCTTCATTAAGATATGAATTCTCTGGGAACTTTCCTCCTTTTTTACAATGGTAGGGAACTGTGGATGTGGAATACTGAATATAACATGAGACTTTTTCAGTATGTCAGCTATTTTTGCTGAACTGTTTGTCTTCTTTTTTATGCTTTGACAAAAGAGAAAAAGGGAGGGTACATATAGGGAAATACAGATGATGTAAAAAAGCGAAAATATCAATAAAATCATTTTTTTAAAAAATTAGACATCCAACTCCTCTGTCAGCATCAGATTAGATAGCCCTTTTAACAGTTATAATAACTACTTAGAAACAAATAAACAGGAGGAAGATGTCAAAAAATTTTAAATGGTACTTTTAGTAAAATTCTAATTTTTAAAATGTAAGGACCACTTCATGTGAAAAATATTACATTAATTACTTATGGGTTTCTAGCTCACAAACTATTTTTCATCCAATTCAGCAATATTATTAAACTCTTCCTATGTATGTTATCCTACAAGAGACTCTGGAATTCATAGATTTAAAAAAACATAGTTTCTGCCCTCAAAGATTGTACAACCTCACAGGGGGAATATAAGATGTATATAAGTCTGGCATTAGGTAAAATGTAATGGGGGCAAAAGAGAGATCCAGACAAAATCCTGTTTTTAAAAAATTGTTTCTTCTTTCTCGTGATTCCTCCCACTGGTGCTAATTCTTCTTTACAACATGACTAATTTGAAAATATGTTTAATATGAATGTACATGTAGAGCCTATGTCAGATTGCACATCATCTTGGGGAGGGGGGGACAGAGGGAGGGGGAGAAAATTGAAAACTCAAAATCTTTTGGAAATGAATATTGAAAACTAAAAATAAATAAATTAATTATAAAAATAAACTTACTTCCAAGAAGAAAAAGAAAAGAAATTTAAGGAGGAAGAGATCACCTTCAAATTGGTGAAATCTTCATGGAGAGGTGACTCAGGCTATATTCTTCAGAGGTTCAGAAAATCATTCTCCCTCTACCTCCATCCCAATGCTTGCAGCCAGCTATTGACCATTTGGATGAAGAGCAAGATCCGCCGTTAAATTTAGATGCAGATAAAAGAAGAGAATGACAGCTCTATAGCAGCTCAGACATCTTAGAACTCCAAATCTAAGAAAGACAGGAAGGTTACCCAAGAGTAACATGTTTCTGCAAAAACTTAGAGTTTAGATTCTGTACAACCACAAAGTACATCCAGAAATGTTACAGAGGAAGATTTTGGAGAATGTCTGGAAAGCATTGGATCCTAAAGAAAAAAAAAGAGTCTGAAGAACTGTGACTGCCTTATTATTTATGAGTAGGTTAAAAGGAGACAAACAGAACAAGGCAATACTTCAGGAAGGGCTATTTATAAGCACACTCCAAATCAGTGGTCCAGCATGGTTACAGCCATATGCCTACCTCTATATTTCAGACAACAGTAGACACAATGAACGTAAAGGGCTCATTCCAATTAATCATTCCTTCTGGCCTAGAATTCTAATAACCTGACTTCTTGAAGCAAATTGAGTGCCATTCCACATATCCTTACCTTTCCACCTGCTAATAGTTAACATCCAGGTTCTATGAAGTCCCTAGAGTTTGATTTTAACAAATCAAGTGCTTCTGATTAATCGAAGGTCCTAAGAGCAAGGTCTGATTGCTGCTTATATGCAGCTGAGGAAAACAAATTGTAAATGCTGGTTAAAAGAAAAAAAGAAATTTTAAAAAGAAAAGTTTGAAAGAAATTGATTTTACTAATATTTAGTACACATATTGGTATTGATGCCCTCACTTGGTATGCAGGTGTGTATTGGAGAGTTTTTCATATTTTGCGATTCTGAACCATACAAGCACATTCATGGTCATCCTCAAGGTCATGAATCTTGCCTTACTGATACAACATGAAACTGCAAATCTATTGTGTTCAACTTGCTATTGCTTTTAAATATATGATAAAGTTATCAGGTAAATTCCCTTTTTCTTACCCCCACCCCAAGCCCTAGAGATGGCTACCATTAGACACAAATTGCATATATATTTAAACTTATTCTATACTTAAATATGTCATATTTCTTTTTCTAGAGAAACAGTTGTTAAACATTAACCAGAACACACCTGCATGTATGGTAAGCAAGGTATCCTGAGGGAATAGTGAAAATTTCAGTGACTCTCTTTTACCTGCATTTTGCCCTCTCCTCCCAAAAAAAAGCCTCCCACCTGTTGGCAGATGCTTAAAATTCTGCCATTAGGCTTTTTTATTCTTATCGAAATGCAAATACAGCTTGAAGGGGAGACACTTCCCCACTATTATCAGTTATTTAAGTGCCTAGAAAGCTGACCTCGAGTTAGAAAAGCCTGAGTTCAAGCTGTTGCTCCAACACATATTCCTTGTGTGAGCCTGAACAATTCAGGCAGCTCTAGAAGACTTGAATTACAGAACAAGTATCTATCCAAACTGGTAGGGGAAAGGAATCTCCTTACCAGGAGTTCCATAAACCAATGAAATCACAGGTCTCATCTTTTTAAAAAAAATGTTAATGAAGCACCTGAGAGCTCATTTTTATGGGAGAAGATCTCAAAAAAAATTGGAAGCTGAGTATAGAGCCCAGGACAATACCAAGCAAGGGAAAAGGTATAAACAAAAGTTTATGGCCAAAGCCTTCTTTTGTCTCGTTCACAATTTTTACCATATTGCTAACACTCCAAATTGTTCTTGGCAAATAGTGTAATTGGTAGTATGCAATAAGTTCAAAAAATAAATCATTAAGTACCTTTGAAGTGAAGATAATTGTTTTTGCCATGTTACAGTCATATGAATTTTTTTTCTCCTGATTCTATTCACTTTACTCATCAGTCTCACCAGATTTCTTTGAAAAAAAATGTTTTTCATTATTTCTTACACCACGTGGATTCTTTTACATTCATATAATATAATTTGTTCATCCATTCCCCTATTGATGGACACTCCCTCCTCTTAGTTTCTAGATCTTTATCACCAAGACTTAAGAATTTTGATCAGTGTGATGAGCAGCCAAAATTCCAGAGGACCAATGATGAATGCTATCCACCTCCTGAGAGGTGATAGCCTAAATATAAAAAATGAGAAACACTTGGACATGGCCAATGTAGGAATTTGCTTTGCTTACCTATTCATATTTGTTACAAGGATTTTTTTTTCTATTCAGGAGTCAGGAAAGAAGAGAAAATGAAGACTTACTGATAAAAAAAGTTTAAAAATTAAGAAAAGAAGTCATTTGTTCATCATGCACTATTCTTTTTTCCTGGATCTACAGTTCTCCTCTTACCTGCTGGTAAATCAATTGTCTCTATGGGATGTTACTATATTTGCCAAATGACTTAGCCAGTGGGTTCGGAGTCAGTGTTGAGAGCTAGGATCTTACATGCTCATCTTTCATTCTTCAGTAAGGCCACCATCCAAATTCTGGTTGAACAGCCAGGTATGAAATCTTTTCCAGCTGGAGTGAAGAGATAATTTAAAAAATATTTTTTCTTCATGGTTTTACAAAATGAGAGAATAGGAAGATGCACAACATTCTCAGTCTTATTTCTGCCCTTTTTCCATGTATTTGGCAGGAGAGGTGCTCCATCTGGTTTCCATAAAATTTTTGGAACTAAGTGCCTAGTGTTTCAAAGCCACAGCTACAAGGGGGGCACCATTCTATTTGAGAGAGGAGTAGACTAATCAATTCATTAGGCCCTAGGCATTGGTTTCTTCATGGTAAAACCAAACTGGCCTGCCTGGCAAGCCATCTTAGACACAAATCCTGTTTTAGCCAAACTCTTCCACCTCAGCAAGGGAATATTTCCAATCGGAATCATTCATTGATGTATAATGAAAGAGACTACTGGAATTTATCCCAGCTCCACCTTTTGGGGTATCTCTTCATTAGGGAACCAGGCATAAAAAGTCTATTTGCTGGACTACTATCAATTGAATCAAGTTATATATTGAGGGACAGAATATCTGAGTTGGATGGAAGTACAGAGGCCACTCAGGCCAATCAGGACCTCATCAAGACTTCCCTCCACAAATTCAGTGAAAAACTGCTATCAATCTCCTCTTGAAACTTCCAGGAAAGGAGAATCTGCTATCTACTAAGACAGCAGGTTACACCATACATCTCCCCTAATTGCTGAGTTTGTCCTCGTATCAAGGCAAAATTTGCTTCAATCCATTGCTTCTAATTTGATCCTCTGAGGCCAAACAAGGAGAAAAGGGGGGAGGGGAGAGGAGATAAGCATTTATACAGTGCCAATAATGTGCCAGGCATTGTACTTGGTGCTTTACAAACATTTCATTTGATCCTCACAACAACCCTGCAAGGTGGGTGCTATTATTATCCCTATTTTAGAGTTGAGAAAACTAAGGCAAACAGTGATGGAATAATATGCCCAGGGTCACACAGCTAGTAAGTATATAAAGCTGATTTGAACTCAGGTCTTCTGATTGGGCCTGCACCCGACACTCCTATAGCTACAGAACAAATCTTACGTCTCTTCCATGTGACAGTCCTTCAAATGCTTGAACACAGCTCTATCTTGACTTTTCTTGCCCTCACATGTTTTCTTCTCCAGGTTAATCATCCCCAGATCTTTCAATGAATCTTAGTACAGCATACTCTCCAAACTTCTCACCACCCTAGTCAGCCTCTTCTGGTTGCTAATAGGAACACACATTGTTTTTTAACACTTCATTCTATAGAATCTTTGATCTGATTACAAGACCCATGAGTTCTAGCAGAGCCCCACATCACTATTACCACTATTATTGGCAAAAACTATGTGTTAGGTACCTGTGTATTCAGTGCACAAAAATAAAGTGTTTGTCCTCAGGGTCTTATGATCTAAGATCCTGGGGGATGATCATTCTAGGGTCAATTCAAGGGATCAGTTTTTTTAAGATTCTATAAAATTCTGTACCCAGGATAGAGTAATGTAAATAAATCTTTGCCTTCTCCAGATCCCTGCAATAACCTCTGAGAGGCTCAGGAAAATAAACCAAATTCCTGGACCAAGTGATTTCAAATGCAAGCAGAGGTAGATGCATAGGTATGCATATACAGAGTGCCAGGTTATGTTCAGGTATAACTTAAATGTCTCAAAGGGATTTGCTGTTGTGTGCCTGATTTAGAAAAAATTATTTTTAAGTAAAATT
>JAQQSZ010017256.1:0-10843 GCA_028646595.1 Phalanger gymnotis | reverse complement strand
AGCAACTGCAGCTGTAGTTCTGTAGCTGCCCCACCTCTGCTGTCCCTGGGGTGGTGGCCCAACTGCAAACTCCCTGTCCCCAGCAGCTTTTCCAACTAATCTTCTCTGTTGTCTTTGGTGTTTGTGGGTTGAGAAGTCTGGTAACTGCCACAGCTCACTGATTCAGGGCACTAGGGCACGCTCGACCTGGCTCCTGGTCTGGTTGGTCCACGCCGCCCACGCTGGGCTGTGCTCTGCTCCATTACACTCTCACCTCTGTGCAGGATAGACCTTACCTAGAGACCATCCAGGCTGTCCTGGGCTGGAGCCCTGCTTCCCTCTACTGTTTTGTGGGTTCTGCACTTCTAGCCATTTTGTATAGGTTTTTGGAGGGACTTGACGGGGAGCTCACGCTAGATCCTGCTTTCCAGCCACCATCTTGGCTCTGCCCCCCCCCCCCCATAGCCTGAAATTTTGTTGAAGATATTGTCTTATTTAGTATTTTTACTGATTCCTTAGGATTCTCTTATGTAAACCAGCATATCATCGGCAAATAAGGATAGTTTTGTCTTTTGTTTGCTAATCTTTATGTTTTTATTTCTCGTCTTACTGCTAGCATTTCTAGAACTAGGCCAAATAATATCAAGAAGAAGGACCCATCTTGTTCTAAACGTCTATTTATTGGGAAACTTCCAATATATCTCCATTGCATATGATGTTTGCTGTTGGTTTTAGATAGATACATTTATAACAATTTTTTTTAAAAATAATCTGTTCTTCCTATGTTATGTAGTCTTTTTAGCTTAAGTGTTATACTTTGTCTAAAGATCTTTCTGCATCTATTGAGATAATCATGTGATTTTAGAAGTTCTTGTTTGTAATATGATTAAACATATTGATTGTTTTTCCTAAGAGTAAATTATATTTGAATCCTTCTTATAAATCCAATTTTGTGATAATAAATTTAATTTCTTGGGTAACTTCTTGTAAGCTTTTTGACAAGGTTTTATTTCAAATTTTTGAATCAGTATTCATTAATTATATCGATCTGTAGTTTTATTTTGTTTTTTCCTTCCCTGGCTTAGTAAGGCTATATTAGACTGAATAAAAAAATCTGATAGAGTGAATTCTTTCCCATATTTTGAGAGCAACATGTGTAAGATAGTCATTAGTTGTTTGGAAGTTCAATGTCCTATAAATCCATCAAAAAAAAAAAGAATTATCACTCTCTTCTATGCATAGTTGAATGCTAACAAAACTGAGTACACGAAATAGAGGATTACTTTCAAAAATACAAGATACTCATATTTATAGATATAGACCAAGTAGATATTGTAAATAATCCCATTTCTAAGAAAAAGGAAATAGAGAACTAGTTGTTAAGCAACTACAATGACAAGGAGTGCTCATGGATGGGCTATGCCAGTATTACAAAAACTTCACTACTACCAAAGTTTAAAATACTCTTTACAAGGAAATGATGGTAAAATCACAACATCAGAAGACATTTTTTAACACTTTCATCACATTAACTTTTATTTTGTCAATTTTATTTTCTACTGTATTCTTTCTGATCAAGTTGTCTGAAAGTATTATTCTTTGTTCATTTTTATTTTTTAAATGAAATAACTGTCTTTTAGTTTTATCAGTTTTGTAATATTTTTGCTTTCCAATTTATCTCATTTCTTTGCAATTTTCAATATTTGCTCTGTTGTACTTGTTTTGGGTTTGTTTCCTGTATTTTTAATTATTTTAAGTACATGATCAATGTATTAAAACTCTTTTTCCATTTGCTAATATATGTGTTATGTATATAACTTCTTTCTTTAAGGCTGTATTAAGGCTGTATCTTTAAGGCTGTATCTCTGAAATCCAGGTATATTATCTCATCATTATCATTGTCTTTCATAGAATTATTAATTGTTCATATGATTTTTTAAGGTTAGTTAGGTAGCACAGTGAATGGAGTGTTGGGCCTGAAGTCAGGAGGAATCATCTTCCTCAGTTCAAATCTAGTCTCAAATACTTACTGGCTATGTGACCCTGGGCAAGTCACTTAACTCCGTTTGCCTCAATTTCCTCATCTGTAAAATGAGTTGAAGAACGAAATGCCAAATCACTCAAATATGTTTGTCAAAAAACCCCAAATAGGGTCATGAGGAGTTGGACATAACTGAAAAATGACTGAACAACAAAAACAATGATTTGTTATAGGAGCCATTTATTATTTAGGATTTCATTATTATGTCTTCATTTAGGTCCGAGTATTTTGATTGTATGCTCCAAATTTAATTATGATTTTTATTACATTGTGGTCAAAGGATGTGTTTAGTATTTATAAATTTTAATATTTATTTGTGATTTGTCTGTCCTTTAATATGTGACTAATTTTTACAAATGTGCTATACAGGGCTGAGAAATATCAATATTCTTTGGTGTTCCCATTTAAAAGGTGTCATAAATCTTTTAGCTTTAATTTTTCTAATTTATTTTCAATTCTCTATTTTTTTCTTTTGTTTATCTTTCAGTTTGAGTTGTTCATCTCTGAGCGAGGAACTTTAATATCTCCTGCTATTCATTTTTGCTTTATGAATTTAGATGCTATGACATTTAGTACATATCAAATTGACATTGATATTAGTTTGTTGCCTATGACTTCTTTAACTCCAATGTAATTTCCTTATTTATCTCTGTTTACATTGCAAACTTTTACATTTTCTTTTTTTCTGGAATAATGATGGCACCTACCTCCCAAGGTTGTTGTGAGAATAAATGGGTTAATAATTGTAAAGTGCTTAGCACAGTGTTCAGCAAATAATGATATATAACTCTTAGCAATTATTAATATGAGAACATATTTACAGTCTTTGCTTTTTTAGATTCACTTGATGCACAATAAAATTCTACCCTCTCATTTTTATTGTATTCTTTTTTAGATGTGATTCTTTTAAGAAACAGATTGTGGTATTGTGTTTTCTTATCCAAACTGTTAATCTCTCACATTTATCAGACTATTCATCCCCTTCACATTAATTAATTTCAGTTTATATTTTTTCCATTTGTTTCTATAGCATTTTTCCTAACTTAGGATTTTTTTTTTGTTCTACTTCTTGCATTGAGTACCTTCTTCTTGTAATTAGTTTTGCTTAGTCTGTTTTAATGCCTCTTTTTCCCACCACTAACCCTCTCACCCAGGGTCTCTTACCCCTATTAATTTCTTTTTTTGTCTGTCAATATTTTACTTTAATTTTGGAGTTTTACTAAATTTATTGGTGTTTGTATTTGTTTTATTTACTTATGTAATCATTACCCTCTTTCCTCCCTTTCTTCTTTCATTTATGTGGTTAATTCAAAATCACAACCTCCATTTTTCCTTATAATTCCTTTTATTAGTTTTTTGTTTGTTTTCCTGTGCTTTTTCTAGGCAACCTTTTTTCCTCAGCAACTTCTCAGTCCCTTTCCTTTTCTCTAGGTCCAACTTTTATTATAATAATTACATATATTTCAACTTTGTCTTATTGTTCTTTCTGTCTCCATTGTTAAAGTAATCAAGTGTATTTTTGTTCTTCTTATATCACTCTGTATCCATTTATATAAGCTTTACATTGTTTCTTTCAATTCCTCAATATTTATAGTTTATTGTCATGTATTACATTCACATACCATAATTGGTTTGGTCTAGGGGTGGGGAATCTGTGGCCTTCTAGGTCCTTGGATGCAGCCTTTTGACTGAGTCCAAGTTTTACAGAACAAATCTTTTTACTAAGGGAATTTGTTCTGTGAAGTTTGGATTCAGTCAAAGGGCTGCACTCAATGACCTAGAGGGCCATATATGGCCTTGAGGCTGCAGATTCCTCACCCCAGAGACATTCCCAAATCAGTGGTCATCCATTTTGTTTCCACTTCTTTGCTACCAAAAAGAGTAGCTAGAATGATTTTGGTGTATGAGATATTGTTTGTACTAACTTTGACCTCCTCGGGAATGTAATGGCAAGCAAAGTGGGACTTTTTGTTGTTGTTTTTTTTTCTTTTAGAGTGCTTCTTAGCATTAAGGCAATCAAGTGTCATTGATTGAGTCTTTGATCAAATCAGGACTCTTTGATTAAATTAAGATGACCTCTTTGATGACCTGCTTAAATCACAAGAAAACCTAAGTCACACGAGTTTGAGTTACATAGTTGTGACACCCTCTGGCCCTGAAGAAGAGTATGTCTACTCAGAGGTTAGCATTTTGCTTTGGGGGCTCACTCCTTGGAAGAATGTTTCTGTGACTTGGCCAGTGGAGACAATACATAACCATTAATGAGTGCCCTCCCCCCGTGCCCAGCTTTCCACAGGCTTTGAAAACCCAGATGTCAGTGCTTCTCTCTCTGGTAATTATGTATGCATTGCTAGGGACAGAAGTTAGAAGCCCTGTCTGCTGATTGGTGTTATTTGCTCTGTTTATATAATGTCTGCTTGTAATTTCTGTGTGTGTTTTATCTGAAGTTCGGGGTGCTAACTTTTTCCCCTGAACCAAGTGAATGATATATGTATGGTTAATTAAAGTGAGATTGTAAACCCCTTTAAGTTGCTTTCCTTAGAAAAGCAGATCAAAGAACCTGTGCTAGCAGCCCTCCTGTGTGCTGGTGTTATTGGTCTTACACTTCCACAGCTGCTCCTAGTAGCATTGTTGTTACAAGATATAGAAGTGGGATCCCTAGGTCAAAAGAAATGGATACTCTAATTATGTTCCCTCCCTCTTCCATAATTCCAAATATTTCCCCCCCCCATGATGATTGGTCCTGGAACTCTTGGTATCCCAATATTGTCTCATCTGTTGCCATGTCTGGATCTGATGTCAGTATCCGAGCATCTTTGATGATGTGTAAACATTGGCCCCTGCTCCCATAGAGGAGTGAAGTCTGCTCTAATGTATATAGTCTCTGAACTATGATCTGCTCTGTCTAGAACTCTCTAAAAAGGGAAGAAGGAGGGGTGGGGGAGGGAAAGAGAAAAGGGCTCAGTTCTGCAACTGACCTTTTACAAAGCCAGCATAATGATTGAAGCAGATTTATTCCCAATAAAAACAATCAAAACCCTAACCACAAGTTCATAATCCTCTATATTCATCCAGTTAATCAGGCTTCTCCCTTGCTCAACAAACTCCATATTGAAGAACACAATAAGGTAGGTATAAATGAAGGCAAGTGGCATGAATGTTAGTGTACCCATACAACCACCTCTTTGAATGCGCTCCTGCCAACTGCAAAGACTGCTTTGAAACCAGGTATAGAATTTAGCAATGGAAGACAGCAGTGACTAAGTTTGAGATTTGGCGAGGTGACAATGGAAGATACTTAGGAAGTTTAGGAGTTGATGTCATATTCAAAGAAGAAGCTTCCAACTGATTTTACAACCATAAATTAGTAAGACAAGAAGGCAAGTCAAGCTGGAATAGACCTGATGCATTGGGAGAACATGGAGGAATGTGGAAACTGGAGTTCACAATATAGATAAAGACTGGGTTCAGCAGAAGTGTGTTAAAAGGAAAGATCAAAGGATAGACAGGGGTGAGGAACCTGCCATATGTGGCCTTGAGGTTGCAGGTTCCCCACCCCTGGTAGAAGGTTGTGGTCAGACCTGGATATCTCTGGATTTGCCTTGTTTAAAATAGTGAACATATTTTAGAAAAGTTGAGTTAATTTTTAAAATCAAAATTTCCCATTACTTTACATGACTATTTCACAGATGAGTCAGCTCCAAGTGATTGAGCTTAAGTTCATAGTAGCATTTTAGCTTTTGATTTCTCTGCCCCCATCTTTTTCAGTTTTATTTATTTATTTATTTATTTATTTAACAATCTGTAACAATATGTGAATGCACTCAAACAATTCTCTATTCAGAGCAGCCTTGTGGTGAATCCTTTGCTTTGCCAAAAAACTTTAACGATATGAATAATTGCCTTCTAATTTACATGTTTCCAAAATTTCTTTTTTTTTCATTAGATTTTCTTCAAATGGCATATACCTTTACAAGTCATTTTTGGCACTACTGACTACCCTCGCCTCCTAGATTTTTACGTCTGAGGTTTCAGGAGTTTGTTTCCTCTTGGTTCTCCTCCTATTGTGTTGATTGCTTCTACTCAGTCCCTTTTGCTGGCTCATCCATATTGAATTTCTAGTGAAGTGATAAGTGGGTATTTCCCAAAGTTCTATCCTGGGACCTCTTCTTTTTTTTTTTCTCTGTACTATCTCTCTTTGTGGCTTCATCAACTCTCACAGATTCAATTATTGTTTCTATGCAAATTCAGAAATCTATATAGCTTATTCAGTCCCTACACAGTTTGTCTACAGACTCACAGATTTATACATCCTTCTCTAGTCTCTCCCTTGAACTTCTATTGGCATCCTCAAATGCCTATTGGACATTTCAAACTAGTCTCCAAACCAATTTCACTTCCAAATTTTCCTGTTTCTGTCAATGGTGTCACCATTCTTCCAGTTTCTGCAATTTATAAGCTCAGTATTCTCTTTGATTCCTCTCTCTCCCTCACCTTGGTTTTTAATCATTGCCAATTTTTATTTTTATTTCCACAAAATCTCTCACACTTAACCTCTTATCTCTAACAACAGCCACCATTTGAATTCCAATTCTCACCACCTCTCACTTAAACTATTGCAGTGCCCTTCTAACTGGTCTCTCTGTCTCAAGTCTCTTCCCATTCTAAACCATCGTCCACAGTTACCTAAGTGATTTTCCTTAAATGCACATCTAACTATGTCATTCCTTTATTCAATAAAGGTCAGTGGCTACCTATTTCCTTTAGGATAAAACATAAATTTCTATTTAGCTTTTAAAGCTCCCCATGGCCTTAACTCCCATTTATATTCCTAGGATCATTTTATAGTACTTCTCTTCCCATACTCCACTATGAAACCAAATTGACCTTTCTTCCTGTTCCTAACAGATGGCA
Source organism: Phalanger gymnotis (assembly GCA_028646595.1). Lineage (NCBI taxonomy): Eukaryota > Metazoa > Chordata > Mammalia > Diprotodontia > Phalangeridae > Phalanger > Phalanger gymnotis. The sequence continues at coordinate 3,909 of JAQQSZ010017256.1, read as the reverse complement.
ATACATCTCCCAATTTTATGCCTTTGCACAGCTGCTTCCATGCTTTGACTGTACTCTCCCCTCATCTCCAGTTCATAGAATCCATCTTATCCATCAAGGTGTGGCTCAAACACCACCTCCTACCTGAAGCCTTTCCTCATGCCTCTCCCCTCCCCAGCTTCTTGTCCCTTACCCCCAATTATGTTGTGTACAATTAGCTCATATTTATTCTATATATTCTTAGAGTGAAAGAAACAACCTTGACAAAATGAATAGAAAGCTGGCCTTAAGACTAGGAAGACTTGTTTTAATACTGCCTTTGACTCATATTGTTTACACGGCACTGGACAAGCTATCTCTAAGCAACTCAATGACTCTTAAGTTGTAGAGAAGGTTCTGACCTGCATTACTAGAGAGAGTTTCTTCAATGGGAGTTCCCTATATTAGTGAAGTCCTAGATCTGGTACCTATCCACACCCTTATATTTATGTATATGACTTTTGTCTACCCCAAATAAAATGAAAGCTCCTAGATGGTAGGGATAGTTGAATTATTTCAACCTTTGAATCTTCGCTTTCTAATGGAATGCATGACACATAGTAGGCACTTAATAAATGCTTGTTGAATGACTGATTAATTTGAATCTAGTTACTTAATGTTGTTTTGATTTTCCAATTGAAGAAATGATCTGCTAGTATGATGCTGACATTCTAGCTTTTCAATCTGGCAAAGATAATATAACCTTTACATTTGTCCCTTTATCACTACAAGGCCATATATTTCCCTTATTGCATAGGCGAATCACAGTGATAGTTGGAAGTCCATCTCATCCACCTCATATAGAGTACTATCACCGGAGTCTAAGGCACTGGATTCGAATCCCATCTTTAACATATATCACCTATGTGACCTTGAACAAGTCGCAGACCTTTCCTGAGCTTTATTTCCCTCCTCTATAAAATGAAAGTTTTAGATTAGAGTAGCCACTGAAGTTCCCTCTAGATCTATGAGCCTATGATTTTTGTGAATCCAACCCGATCATAACGAAAGAACCACTGGGATTATTACCTGTCTTGAGACACATTGTAACCTCTCAGTTCTTTCATATATGAGGGTCAGGATTGTTGATTTTCCTATGTATGGCACCTATCTCACAGAGTTCTGAAAATTAAATGAGATTAAATACAAGCACTGTGCAAACCTTAAAGTAATCTCTCCCTCTCCTCTCTCTCTCTCTGTCTCTGTCTCTCTGTCTCTGTCTCTGTCTCTCTGTCTCTGTCTCTGTCTCTGTCTCTCTCTCTCTCTCTCTCTCTCTCTCTCTCTCTCTCTCTCTCTCTCTGTGTGTGCGTATATGTGTGTGTGTCTATCCGTCTGTCTGTCTGTCTCTCCCTCTCCATGCTATTTTCTTCTCCTCTTCTTCCTCCTTCCCTTCTCTCCTTTTCTACTTCTCCTCTTCCTTGCCATTTCCTCCTACTTTTTTTCTTCTTCCTTTCTTAATTTCCCCTTCTCTTCCTCTTTCTTTTTTCTCTTCTCTTTGTTCCTCCTCTTCCTCCCACCATTCTCTTCTTCTTCTTCCTTTTCTTCTTTCTCTTTCTCCTCCTACTTCACCTCTTTCTTTTCCTTCTTCATAATTATTATTTTATTTCCCCCTTCCTATCCTCTTGTTCCTGCTATTTTCATAGTAGAAAGAGGGATGGACATGGACTCAAGAGGCCTGAGTTCTAGTCCCTTTTTCTATCACTAGCCTTCTGTGACTGTGGGGTCCCTCTGGCCTTCAGTTTTTTCATTGACAAAATGAGAAGGTAGGACTGGACTACGTTGAAAGTCTCCTCCAGCTTTAACATGTCATAATTCTAGGTCCAGGTGAAAAAAGATTGTCCAAGTGTAAAACTTAAAAGGATTCCATGGAGACAAGTACAGAGTAATTAAGGCACAGGGCTGACTGGAGAAAGGGCTGAGTGAATGAGAAGTGAAACAACAGGATGCCTTTGAGTGATAATGTTAAGAGAAGGAGGAGAAGATGGAAGGAGGACTTGAGTAGAAAGAGTTAGAAATTAACTCTGCCTGGGATAAAAGGAAGTAATGATAAGCACAAGGGGGAGAAAAATAATTGATATTAACTAAATCTGGAGTAATGACTTTTGAAATTTTGAAAAAAAAGAAAGCAGATTAAGGATGAAGTAGACAAAATACAGGGCCCAAAGGGTTCGTGCTTGCTTCCTTGAGAAAATTGGTGCCTGTCTATGCCTTTTTACATCTTCTACATCTACTATAAAGGTCTATAAGATCTGTACAACTTTGCCTGAAAGTTTTAAGAGACTCAAATAAATTTGAGGTCAGAATAAGACAGTATTTTGACCTTAGTTAATATACATGTCTGCTTAACTCTCTCGCACACTGACACATGAACACACATACATATACATAGATACATACATAACCTGTATATATACACTATAAGTAAATATACAGATACAAACCTATAATAATATAGTATAACACAGGGAAGCTAGGTGGCATAGTGCATAAAGTACTGGGCCTGAAGTCAAGAAGATCAGTACTGCTGAAATTCAAATCCAGCCTCAGACTAGTCACTTAACCCTCCAGTATTTTTGTCAAGAAAACTCCAAATGGGTGCAGAGCCAAGATGGCATCTAGAAAGCAGGGACTTGCTTAAGCTCTCCCCCAAATCCCTCCAAAAACCTGTAAAAAATTGCTCTAAACAAATTCTAAATCTGTGGAACCCACAAAATAGTAGAGGGAAAAAGATCTCCAGCCCAAGAGAGCCTGGATGGTGGCCGTGAAGGGTCTACTGCATGGTGCTGAGAGCAGAGGGCAGCCCAGTATGGGCCACGCAGGGACAGACCAGACCCAGAATTAGCCAGTCAGAACAGGCCTTGGGGCTATGAAACAGTGAGCTATGGCAGTTACTAGACTTCTCAACCCACAAATGCCAAAGAGCAGGTTGAGGGAAACTGCAGGATCAAGTACAGAGCTGCCTGGCCACCAACTCTGTGGGTGGTGGAGGTCATGCAGCGTGGTGGTAGCAGCATCAGGAAGCTCTTGAGTCTGCATCTAGAACTCCAACGTCAGCTGCTTCCCAAGTCCCTGGCTCATGTGGTGGGAGGAATCTAGCAGCGGATCAGAGTGGGAATGCAAGGAGCACTTTGTGGGAACAAAGGCAGATTCTCTTGCTGTATCCTGCTTGGATCTGTATTGCAGGCCTGGTTGGCAGTTCTTGGCAGAGGAGGAGCACTTCTGGGACAGAGCCTGCGGTGATGGTGGAGGAGAAGTAGCTCTGAAAACAGCAGTGCTTGGACCCTAAAGATTGGGACAAAGTACTCTCCACTCTACAAGCAGACATATCCTGACAAAAATCTCAAGGATCAGGTAGTTGGTTGGGAACATGAACAGACATTGAAAACAAACTCAAACTCAAACTCTAGATTCTTTTTTTGGTGACAAAAAAGACTAAAATATACAGCCAGAAGTCAACCAAGTCAAACATCACACATCAAAAGCCTCCAAAAAAGATATGAATTGGGCTCAGGCCATGGAAGAGCTAAAAAGCATGTGGAAAAGCAAGCAAGAGAAGTAGAGGAAAAATTGAGAGGAGAAATTAGAGTGATGCAAGAAAACCATGAAAAACAAGTCAATGACTTGTTAAAAGAGAACCAAAAAATACTGAAGAAAATAACACCTTAAAGAAGGGGGTGGAGCCAAGATGGCAGCTGGGAAGCAGGGACTACCGTGAGCTCCCTACCAAGTCCCTCCAAAAACCTATAAAAAATGGCTCTGAACCAATTCTAGAACTGCAGAACCCACAAAGTGGCAGAGGGAAGCAGGGCTCCAGCCCAAGACAGCCTGGATGGTCTCTGGGTAAGGTCTATCCTGCACAGAGCTGGGAGCTGAGGGGAGTGGAGCTGAGCC
>JAQQSZ010017255.1:0-10844 GCA_028646595.1 Phalanger gymnotis | reverse complement strand
GAGATAGACCTTACCCTGAGACTATCCAGGCTGTCCTGGGCTAGAGCCCTGCTTTCCTCTGCTACCCTGTGGTTTCTACAGTTCTAGAATTGATTTAAAGCCATTTTTATAGGTTTTTGGAGGGACTTGGAAGGGAGCTCACATTAGTCCCTGCTTTCCAGCCGCCATCTTGGCTCCGCCCCCCAGGCAGGTCAAATTAAGCCCCTTCACCAAGATGAGGAGGAAAAGGTAGATTGAAACAACTAGAATGGTTGATATTATATATCCATTAGATCAGCCTTGCCTCCAAAGAAATTCTACCACCATCTGTAATTTAGCTTTTCTCACCTACTCAGGATTGATGTATTCCAAGGTACCTCAAGTCTACTTAGCTTAGATTGGTGTATTACAAAAAAAAAAAAAAAGAATTAAACCTAGAAACGACCTTGCAATTCATTCAAATCCAACCCTTTTTGGTTATATATGAGGAAGTTGAGGCCCAGAGAAGTGAAATGACTTAACTGAGGTCCCAAAGGTAGGAAGTAGCAAAGCTGGGATTCAAACTCAGATTGAAACACTCCTCGACTCAATACTGTTTCCATCACCTCATGCTGCTTTCTATCTTCAATGACACTGACCATGCCTTAGATGAACTTATGTTTTGTTGTTCTTTTATTGGCAATTTAATGGAGAGATAGAACACGTACATACATATATATACATACATGTATATGTATGTGTATATATATATGTACGTATATATATGTACATATATAGCAGAGGAAGAAAATGGGGATGAGCAGAATCTTCTCTAGTCTTTTTCTTCAACCATTCCTCCCCATGCCTATTCCCACTCCCAATCACTCTGAATCAAGATTAGCATCACCATTCCTGTCACTCCACTTCCATTTTTCTCTCCTAGTATAAAACCAAACAGACTCTACCCATGACACTTTTTTTCAAGTTCTTTTAATTTACATTATTAGAGTCACTGTGTATACTATCTCCCTGGTTCCACTTAGGTCAATCTGAGTCAGTTCCTTCTTGATTCATTGAAATAATTTAGTATGTAATCATTATACCATGTCAATGAACTAGGAACTGAAATGTTTATTTAGAGTACAAAAATTTGAAAAATCTTAATATTAAAGGTTTAATTCTTTATTATGCCATCTAGTTGTCCCTAACATAACCTGTGTCTCTGTGATCTTGGGTTGCCTGCTCAAGACTTCATGATTAATGACAATATTTTTTAAGTTCCTAACATCTGTGTCTTTGGTCCATGAAACTCATTGGAAGTGGTTAGTTGTCATTAGTTTATTATTATTATTATTATTATTTTTAGGTCATTATACCAAATAAACATTTCTTGTTTTCTCTTTTAGAATGCTAAAGTAATCAAGCACCTTTGATTTAGTCTTGCTAGGTGTAAAGCCCCAGGCCCACACTCTTTCACTAACTAGGTGTGAGGCCCCAATCTATCTTTTTACCATTTTACCTAACCTACCAGTCCACTTTTTTTTCAATTTGCTTAAGGCACTAGTTATTCCATTTACCTTTTCCCACATACCTTGTTTTGTCTTGCCAATTGCTTTCTCCTTCTCTTTCTTAAATCTAAGGCTTCGGATGTTGTACCCAAATCATCTTTGGTCCTTCTTAATCTTTTTATTATTATCTTTAATTTTCCTTGATCTTTGGCATTTTTATGACCATTTTTTTCTTCAAATTTTCTTCAAATTTTAGCAACAGGAAGTAAGTAGAGTTGTATTTCAACAAAATATAGACTACAGTGAACATCACAATAAGGCTATATAAAGAATCTTTGGATCCCATCATGTCTATGTTTCTCTCCATAATATGGTCTCTCTATTCAAAAAGTCCCACCCTGCTTAACATTACGCCTTGGTACACCAAGCAAGGATTCATCAAGTGTTACTACTCTTCTTTTCTTCTCTCCCCCTTAAGTGGATGATCTCTCACTGATAGCTTCCCTGGTTCTAGAAAATCATTCTTTAGAGAACAGGGAGCTTTTTTCATCTTATATCATCCAGCTTTCTCCTCTTGAGGAAGACTTTCAGATCAAATTTTAAGGTCTAAATATATAGCTATTTTTTCCTTCCCTTTCTTCTCTGTGAAACATTTTCAATTCTCCATCATTAGGACAAATTTAGGGTCAAATTTCAGTTCATTCATCCCTAACTTAGGATAAGAACAGGACTATTTCCTCCGTAATTTGAAATAAACACATTTTGAAATTCCTTATCATCATGTAACAAAAAGTAACTTGGTGTTCCCTTATTGAGTTGGCAATCATATTAGCCAATATTCAACATCCAGGAGGACACATTAGCATAGAGATGAAAAGATTTGGTCTTGATCTGTGTCTGTCAAAAAAATTTTCATCATAATAAGTAAGGAAAGGTTGGTTTATCTTTAAGGAAGATGCAGAAAATGAGCATACGAAGCAATGTTCAATGCTATGCTCTTACGGCTTTTGATCTCCTAAAAATCAAAGATCTGTAGATTTTGCAAAATTAATCATCTCTAGAAATCCTTCAGGTGGTTAAAAATTTAAAAAAGCACCACAGAGCCCAATTGCTTTCTTTCTGAACATACTGACTTTTCTGAGACGAAATGATGATATACCACTGAACAAAGCAACTCAGAGATCAGAAATGCTTTCCCCCCACCGCAGTCACATCTGAGGCTTACAAGTAAAGAATCTCATCATTTTAAAGTCATTCTCATTCTTTGTCTGTATCTCTCTGTGTGTCTCTTTCTCTCTTTGTCAATGTTGACATGTCTTTCTGAGTGTAATAAAATAACTACAGAAAAGGCAGAGAAAAATAGAAACAAGAAATATTTTAAATGCTGTAAATCAATACTTTTTATAGCTTAAATAAAGATTTTATATTTCAAAAAATATGTATTTCCATCTGGGCTTATGCCATTTAGATAGATAGATGATAGAGAGATAGAGAGATGGATAGATGGATAGCCATAGATAGATAGATAGATAGATAGATAGATAGATAGATAGATAGATAGATAGATAGATAGATAGACAGGAAATCAAAATCCAAAATGACTCATGCCTTTGACTTAGGATCACATCTTTAGAACTGAAAGGTATGTCAGATTCTGTCTACTCTAATGCTCTCATTTTAAAGATGAGGAAACTGAAGCAGATCTGCAGAGCCCCAAATTTAGGCTAAGAAGAGACCATACAGATATATGTAGTACTCTGTAATTTACACAGTATTTGCACTCCCTATGTTATGAGTATCTTGTTAGGCAGATAGTATGAATATGATTATCCTATCTTTACTGAAAAGGAAACTGAGAGAAGGGATTGCCTCAGTATGGAGTCGGGATTCTAGCCCAGGTCTTCCGACTTCAGGCCAGTTCTCTTCCCTATCCACTGAGCCTCTAAGTCTTCAGGGTTATGCCACATTTTGGTTTTAGCTAAATTTCCAATAAGCATCAGCTTTCTAAACACTAGAAAATTGGCCATTTTTCTATAACTTTTCACTTTTTTCAGATCTTCATCTTGAGATCAAGTCTTCGTAACAGGATCCAGGCACATCCAGGAAAAGTAATTTTCAGTAGTGTTGCTCAAGAATGTTGCCAATCCCATGTAGTGGATTATTTCAGCAAAAAGTAACCTTGTCACACATCCCCAGTAGTTAGCTGAATGACCTTGTTCACAGTTCTTGTCTTCCTCTGACTTCAGTGTTCTCAACTAGAAATGACAGGATAAGATTAGATGATCTTTAAAGTCAATTCCAGGTCTAACATTTAAGATCTTCAATGATCAAACCAAGATAATAAACAACTTGACTACTGTGGCTTATAGTAATGGATTTTCAACAAAAACAAGAAGTTATATTTACATATATCCATTTTAAAGTTTGTAAAGCTTTTTATAGTCTTTGTCTTATTTGGTCTTCACAAAAACCCTATGAGTTGGGTAGTATAGGTATTTTTATTCTCATTTTACAAATAAGGAAACTGAGTCTCAAAGAGGTTAAGTGACTTGCCTATCTATGGTTACATATGTCAGAGGCTGGATTTGAATCTAAAGTTACCTCAAACAAAGCATATCTCCAACATATCCAATATACTAAACACACTACCTCAAATCCACAGCTATTTGTACTACAATTGAAAGTTATTTATTTTTGCATCCCAAGATTAGAATATTACATAAATAGTTTAGAGCAATGACAAGGACTCATAATAGTTCTCAGTCTTTCCATGTTTGATCACTGATTCTCTATCTAAATGTTATGCATGGAATTACAGAATCTTAGTCAGTCCTAGAGTCCATCTAGACCAACTTGAATTAAAACTGTACTAGCAAGCAGTCATATTTAAGTCATCTTACCCTCCTGAACAGTTTCAATATTACTGGGATACAGAAAAGTTGAGGTGGAAAATACTTCATCATTTCTATTCAAGGAAAGATACAGCAGTTTAATTTAGTGTGGAATGTCTTGTAAAATGATTTTAGAGTTTTAAAAAATTCAGAGAAAAAGATTAATTCATAATAATGAGGAGGGAGGAAGAAGCTATGTTGGAATTAGTAAAAAATAGACTATTTTAATGGAATTTTATTTTCATCTAAGTAAATTAAATAAACATTTATCAAGCCACTGTTACGTGTCAGGCACTGTGCTGAGTGACAAGGATACAAAAAAGGTAAAAGATAGTTCCTGCTCACAGTCTAATGGGTGAGACAATGTGCCCCTCTCCCCAAAAAAATAATAGATACAAACAAGCTATAAACAGGATAAATTGGAAATAATCAACTGAGGGAAGGCAGTGGAATTCACAAAAATGTGGAAAGGCTTCCTGTAGGAGGTGGGATTTTAGCTGGGACTTGAAGGAAGCCAGTGAAAATGCCCTGAGTCAGGAAGCAGGAACCAACAGCTAATAAGATAAAGCACAACTGCCTCCTGTTTTAAAGCACAGACGAAAATCATTTCAATTAACGCATTGTTTACCTATGCAAATAGACAGCTTTAACTTAGTTTTAAACAGTTTGTTTTTTGAATCAGGCTGCTGTTCTTTTTTGGCCACATTGTTTATCCTATAAATATACTTTGCAAATCCGTCTTCCAAACAGCAAGGCAAAGAACAAATCTGCCCCTGGGTTTGTCTGAATTGTTCCACATTGCAAAGAAGAAGGGCTCAAATGAATTTGATTTAACTGTATTTTGCAGGAGATTTTAGGAGTTTGGGATTTGTCTGTTTTGGGAATATGCTCAAAGAAAAATGTGTAGGGTCCTCTATTCACCTCCCAACGTACTTAGATCTGAGGTCTTAGATCTCAGGTCTGAGATCAAACACGTAGAGATGAGATAATGTCACTTGGTCCCTTGTGTTGTCCTTCCCTACAATACGACTTTCTGGCAATGCATCTAGCAGGTGGACTCATCGAAGGAAGGCCAGGCTTCACAGGCAGGTGAAAGTACAGGAGGAATCCAAGTTTTTAAAAGGCCACCATGAGTCTGTCACTTTCTTTAAGCTGGCTGAGAGCTACACAAAGACGCTCTGTTTTGCTGCACAGAACTAGTCTAAAAATATTTATCAGCCTTTCCTCAAAACTGTACACAGTACTTGCTGAAATGTCTAGACAGGAATAATTGCTATTTAAATTACATGATTATTGCAATGAATTGGAAGAAGTGGGGAACATTTCTTTGAGTGTGTCTAGACTTTTGATCTTTGAAATCTTTGAATTCCTTGAAAAACATAAGTTTCCTCAGCTTGTCTTTTTCTCTCCTAAGGGTACTATTTCCAATCAGTCTGAACCAACTTCATTTCTTCCCAATTCAGACTCCACTTCAGGTGAGCTCATCTGTTTATTGTCTCACACACATGGCTTTCTCATTGCCGCCATTATCCCACTGAATAGGTCTTTGTAACAAATACAATGCTTTTTCCCCCACTTCATGCTGAAATTTCATATTTCTCTCCATCAAAACCTATCTCCAGATTGAACTTCTGTTAGGAGTTTTCATTGATTTATTATCACATTTCCATTCACTTTTCTAACCAGTAAACAAGCACACAGACCAATAGCAGTTTTGCTTCTCCGGCCATTCTGGAGAACTTTTCTGAAGCAACCCAGAATAATTTGAATAATCTGTCCTGAGGACATGACAGAGAAGGGAAGAAGAATCAGGAAGATTCTAGAAGGGTGCCAACTAAACTACTAGACCCACCAGAGAGTTTGGAGAAGACCTACACCGGTACTGAGGGAAAGACAAGGAGGGACATGGTACTAACTCACCTTAATGCTACATTACTCTGCAGGTGTAGATTCTTTTGAACTGTTGAAGAAAGCAGGGTTCTCAATCAACCAATCAAATTTACTATGAAAGGCTTGGAAGCTTTGAGAACTTAATCTTTAAAAGTTTAAAACTAACAGAGGAGTGCATTTGGGCCATAAGTAAAGCCTTTTACATACCTGATCTCACTTGATCCTCAAAACAATCCTATGCATTATACAGCCCATGGGACAGCATGGGCCACTTCATTGAACTATCCACAGACAAGAAGATGAAAACTATCCTCTGGACAAAACCAGAACTGTGGGAAGCATCACACTGAGCAGATGGATGTTGACCATCATCTGCTATGGAAAATTTGAGATCTAGGGACCAGAGACAACAGAGGACAGAGATAATGAAAGAGTCCTTTGGTCCGCAAGCTGAGGAGAGCTACAGCACAGCAGTGGGCCTCATAAAGGAGTGTTCCTGGAGACCAGTGATCAGCGACACTGCTTGAAGCAAAGGAGAATTGGACATAGGCAGGAAAACCTTGGAGAAGTTCAAAGTGAAGAGCCTGGATTGTTCCTGCATGCAGTCCTTCTCGAGGCAGTTTGGTGAGTAAGATAGATTGGATAAAGCAGCAGGGAAAGGTTGCTTCATTGAAGGTATAGTTACTTTTCATAGGCTCAAATGTGAGACTGATATGTTTCTAGTAAGTGGTGAATAGAATTGTTCATCTTTCAAACCTTATGGCTTGTGTGCTTAGGAGGCACCTCAGTGGATACCAAATACTGACATTCCCAGATCATGTATGTGAGGGCAATGAACTGAAAACAATGAAAGGTTCCCAAAATGTAGGTGGGTTTTCTAAATCACAAAGAAGTTTCTGACACAAGGGTTTCACATGCAACATTTCTGTCCTCATTATATGTCATATTAATTAGCACTTACTACATTTTTCCCCAAGTAAACTTTGTTTAATGTGTATGTTCTTACAAATAACCCCTAGGAATATATGACAAAATTTTTCTTAGCTGTTTGACTTTTGTCCCAAGCTTGAGAGTCTGAGCTGTTGTTTTCAGAGCTACACAGCAAGCTTTGCCACAACAGCACCACTCCTCCCCCAAGAACCGCCAACCCAGACTGGATTCAGATCTAAGCGGGCTCTGCACTCCCACTCAGATCCACCACTTAATTCCTCCCATCAGGTGGGCCTGGGGCCAGAAGCAACTGCAGCTGTAGTTCTGTAACTGCACCATTTCTTCTGCCCCTGGGGCAGTGGCCAAACCACAAACTCCTTTCACTCTGTCCCAGAAGTTTTTCCTACTAACTTTCTTTGTTGTCTTTGGTGTCTGCGGGTTGAGAAGTCTGGTAACTGCCACAGCTCACTGATTCAGGGCTCTAGGGCTTGTCTGCCTGGCTCCTGGTCTGGTTGGTCCAGTTGGTCCATGCGGCCCATGCTGGGCTCTGTTCTGGTCTGCTCTGCTTCCAGACCTTACTCCAAGACCATCTAGGCTGTCCTGGACTGCAGCCCTGCTTCCCTCTGCTATTTCGTGGGTTCTGTAGTTCTAGAATTTGTTCAGAACCATTTTTATAGGTGTTTGGAGGTACCTGGGTGGGAGCTCATGCAAATCCCTGCTTTCCAGCCTCCATCTTAGCTCCACCCCATGTATTCTATATCTGTTTGACTTTTAAGGGAAAAGAACTATGCCTGTTTCCATTGTACCTGTTTGTAAATGACAACATATCAATCCAAATATAATAAACATTGATTTAGTCTCAATATTCAGCTGCACATATTAGAGTTGCTAGCCTTTATGTTCCTCTTCTAAATCTATAATGTGTCCTTGTGGCAATAAAGTAACCCCAGGCTTTGAGAAAGTCCTGTCAATGAAACACAAATTCTAATAGGTTCTTCCAAGCTCTCCTTCAACAGATATTTTCAAGTTTTGGTTGGGTATATAACAAATTATTGTCATGTGTGGGTTGGTTTAGATGGCCGTGACCACATAGAACTATGATTCTCTGAAGACAGAAACATTTCGCTTATAGCCTTGGAAATGGAATTTCTGTCTATCGTTGGAAGACTCATCCTGACAATTCTTAGTTTATAGAGGCTTCTCACTCATGAGCTAACCTTCATTGATGGATTCTTTTGGCAATGGCAATTTGTGAAATTTTCTAGTAGAGCAAAATGGGTTTAAGAGCGTTGTTGGAGAAATGAGTGCCCACAACAGTGAAATTATAGATCTTTTAAAGTTTTGAAGCATCCTTGGTTTTACCATTTACAATTGTTATGAACATAATTAATTTTTGAGGTAGTAAAAGTGAGTGATGAATGTAGACTATAGAATCTAGAGTAACATTTAACTCAAATCATTTGTAAATGCTACATAAATTATTTTTAAAACATTACATTATGTGCATAAGAATTCAATTGTGCTGTTTTTCTTGGGAAACATCTGAATGGGGCCTGGTGCTGGGAATAATAAGACAAAAACAAATCTGTATATGTGCAATGACTTGGCAGAAATATTATTTTGAAAACTGATAACTTATTGACCTTTGATTCTCTCTGCATAGACCAAAGTTCTAACAAATAGAACTTCTTTACTTTATAAAGATTAATATATAATATTGGACTTTTAGGAAGAGGGAATTGGAACAAGGTTGGAAAGAAATGATATTTAAATAAACGATAATCCACATCCCTGTCCCCTAATCTTGGATGCTCACCCACCCACATATAGTGTTCTTATCCCTCTTCTTTTCTCCCTCTATCAGGTGATCTTAATCTGTAGCTTGCCAGATTGCCTTATACAATTCTTCCATCAAAAAGAAAAATCAACAACAAAAGACTTCCTTTGCTAAATCAATCAACTATCAAATACAGTCAAGCCAAATAAAAGCATATATTGTCCATGATTAAAATGTATGACTCATTTTGCATCTCACCTCTGCCAAGAGGTAGGAAGCATGTATCACCACAGGTTCTCTGGACTCGGGGTTAGTCTTAAATTGATAACAGTCCTCAAGATTTTAGTGCATTCTAGTCATTTTAAAAAACTGTTGTCTTGGTTCTGCTTATTTCACTCTACAGAAGTTTATGAGTCTTTCCACATTTCTCTGAATACATCCATTTTTGTCATTTCTTATGATATCATAATATTCCAGTGTGTTCATATACCATAATTTGTTCAGCTATTCTCCAACTGATAGGTCTCTTCTTAGTTTTTTAGTTTTGTAGGGTAGGTTCATTTTTTTCCTATCAAAAATATTTTGCTATGAATATTTCTGTTCAAAGAAGGAAAGGACTTATTTCTTTGATATTTTGAGGGTATATACCTACTAGTGATATTGTTTGGTGAAAAGATATGCAGAATATAGTGACTTTCCAATATTGCTTTCACAAATCGATGGACCAACTCACAATTCCATCAGCTAACTGTACATTTAAGTGCCTGTACTCCCCAACCCAACTATAGTCATTTTCTTTCCTTTCTTTTTTTTGTTTTTGTTGTCATTGATTGTCAATCTGATGGATATGATGTGGACGAGTTGTTATAATTCACATTTCTATTATTAATATTTGGAGAATATTTCATGATCATGGTTTTGCTACATATTTTTATTCTTTTTATATGAGGGAAAGATATATATAGATATTTTGATATTAGAGAATAACTTGTCTTTATATATTTGAAATTGTTTTTGTTGTTATTCAGTCATTTTCAATCACATCTGACTCTTTGTAGCCCCTTTTGGGGTTTTCTTGGAAAAGATACTAGAATGGTTTGCCATTTCTTTCTCCAGGTCATTTTCTAGATGAGGAAACTAAGGCAAATGGGGTTAGGTGAACTTGCCCAGGGTCACACAGCTAATAAGTATCTGAGGCCAGATTTGAATTCAAGTCTTCCTGACTCCAGGCTGAGTACTCTATCTATATTTGAATAAGTGCCCTATATTTCACTTCTACTTTTAGCTACACTGATTATTTTGTGTGTGTGTGTGTGTGTGTGTGTGTGTGTGTGTGTGAAAACCCTGTCAATTTTAAATAATTATAATTATTGATTTCTTTTCCTGTAATCCTCTAGATGCCTTGTTGGGGATCTTGAGACCTATAAAAAGTAGCTATCTCCTTTACCAATCCTCTAATTTAGATGTTTTGTATATGGGTGTGTTACACCCCTTGGACAGCCTGGTGAAGCCTATAGAATGCTTCTTAGAGTAATGTGTTTTTTAAAATATAAAATAAAATACATATTATTACAAATAAAGCCAATTATATTGAAATATGGTTTTAAAATATTCACACACATAGATTAGGAATCCTTACTCTAAGTTGTTTATGGTTTTGCATATATATACACACAGATATATGTATGTATGTATACACATTTAAAATACATATGTGAAACTAAAATATATATGTACATATATATTTACATATATACATATATGTATCTTTATCATGCAATATGTTATAAGATACCACTCTAAACCTGATTCCTTCCAGACTTCTGTGTTGTTAAGCAAAATTGTCTCATTAGCATGGCTTTTGTTTCTTTTGAGTGGAAGTACTTTCAG
>JAQQSZ010017254.1:0-10844 GCA_028646595.1 Phalanger gymnotis | reverse complement strand
GGGAATGTGAATATGAAATCATATGATCTTATTTGAATGTGAAGATGTTATATGTTAATATTCCAATTAAATAAAATGTTGTTGAAAATTTCAATCATTTCATTTCTTGAAAACATGCGTTTTTGCCTATGTATCCAGACTTTAGGAATACTCTATAGAGGCCTTCCCAATAAGAAGAGGTGTGAAAGAAGAATGCCCACTGTCACCAGTTTTATTCAGTATTGTTTTGGAAATCATAGCAGTAGCAATAAGAGAAGAAAAAGAACTGGAAAGAATCAGAATAGGCAATGAGGGGATAAAACCATCTCTTTTTGCAGATGAGATGATGATATAAATGGCAAATCCCAAAGAGTCAACTAAGACCTTAGGTGAAACAATTAATAGCTTTAGCAAACTAGTAAGATTTAAAGTAAATCCACATTAATCATCAGCCTTCCTATATATCCCAAACAAAACTCTGCAAGAAGAGATAGTAAAACAAATACCCTATGTAAAATAACTTTAACCCAGCCCAAACCCCACTTGGTCATTGTTTGGGCCCTGATTGGCTCAGAGTGAATGTAAATAACAAGTGTTTCTGTTTTGGCCAGAAACCCTGAGGGTCTTCCCCTCTCAAATTGAGTTTTTTCTTTTTATTTGACTAGGTAAAGATGTCATTCTCATCTCTCATTTTTTACCTAGCCTTAATCACTAAATGGGCATTGCCTCAGTCAAACTGAGAACTGTTAAAGGTCTTAGCTTAAAAAGGCCAGGGTCTCCCACTGTATCCTGGGCCATCTCCAGTCATCCTCATCTATATCTCACCACTGGACCCAGATGGCTCTGGAGGAGAAAGTGAGGCTGGTGACTTTGTACAGCCCTACATCACTTAAGACCAATTCACTTGTATGTCATGACCTCCCTGATGTCATGAACCTCTTCAAGAAGGAAAGACAAACAACAACAACAACAATAGACAGACAGTATAAAGTACCTGGTGGTCCACCTGCCCCCAAGAATTATATAAAACAACATTATTTAAAAACGTTTTATACAAATAAAATAAGATTTAAATAATTGACTGGATTAATTGTTCATCGGTAGGCTGGGTCAATATAATAGCAAAGAGAATTTTACCCTCAAATGCTTTATATAATCAATTCCATCCTAAATAAACTACACAAAATTGTTTTGCTGAATTAGAAATAAATGATAACAAAATTCATTTGGAAAAACAAAAAGTCAAGAATATCAAAGGAAATAATGAAAAAAGTGTAAAGGAGGGAGGTTTAACAGTACTGTATTATAAGGCAGCAATTACTAAAACTATCTGGTGCTGGCTAAGCAATAGGAAGGTAGAGGAATAGAATAGAGTAGACATGCAATTTCCAGCAGCAGATAAACATAAAACCTTGTATTTGAAAAGTGTAAAGACTAAAGATTTGGGGATAAGAATTCAGTATTTGGTAAAGAAATTGTTGGGGAAACTGGAAAGCAGTATGGTAGACACTGGGCATGAACCAATATCTCAAGCAATTTACCAAGATAAAGTCAAAATGGATACATGATCTGGATATATAGAGAGATTTTGCAAGATAGAACATGGAAGCTGTTACTTATCAGACTTATGGATAGGCAAACAATTTATGAATAAAAAAGAGGTAAAGAGCAAAGTTAGATCAAAATGGATAATTTTGATTACACTAAATTAACGAGTTTAGCAAAAGTAAAAGAAACGTAGCCAAGATAAAAAAGGAAAGCAGAAAATTGGGACAAAAATTATAGACATTTAACAGATAAAGGTCTCATATCTAAAATGTAGAAAGAATTTTGTCAAATCTAAAAGAATATGAGTCATTCCCCAAGGAATAAATGGTCAAAGGATGTGAACAGGTAGTTTTCCAATGAAGAAATCAAAACAAGTTATAGTAATGGGAAAAATTCTGTAAATCATTATTGATAGAGAAATGCAGATTAAAACAACCTTTAGATATTACACCTACCATATTGGCTAAAATTATTGAAGGGGAGGACGACCATTGTTGGGGGGAATGTGGAAAAAATTGGGACACTAACTCATCATTAGTGGATTTGTGAACCGATCCAACCATATTTGAGAGCAATCTGCAATTATGCCCAAAGACTTACTGAACTACGTGTATCCTTTGACCCAGTAATACCACTGCTAGGTCTATTTCCAAAGATGATTATGGGAAAAGGAAAAGAACTTACATGTTCTGTTTGTGGTGGCAAAGAATTGGAAATCGCAGGGAACCCCATTAATGGGCTGAAGAAGTTGTGGTACATGATTGTGATGGAATATTACTGTGCTATATGGAATGATGAGCTCGATGATCTTAGAAAACCACGGAAAGACTTGCAAGAAATAACGAAGGGTGAAATGAGCAGAACCAAGAAAAGTATACATTAAGAGCAATGTTATTTTAAGAACGACTTTGAGTAAAAAAGTTTTATCGCCTATAAATAACTAAATTAACTATAAAAGCCATATGGAGAAAGACACAATCCTCTTTTCATTGTACTGTGTTATAGAAATGTGTGTTTGATTTCACAAATTAAAAGTAAAATAAATTTAAAAAATTTAAAGCAAAACCAAAGAAACAAACAAAAAAGACGTTGACCTGGGGCTTTGATTTTACTGAATTCCTCCGAATGCAGGTGGCTCTGCTGGCACCTGCACCATCATGTGTGTCAAAGGGCCTAATGGCACAATCACAAACCCATAGAGCTTCAGAGCTGGAAGAGATCTCTGAGGTCTTCCAGTCCAACTCGTACCCAGATAATAACGCCAGCTTTTGCTCGAAGACCTCTAATGAGGGGAAACTGCCACCTCTGAAGGAAAACCATTTCAGTTTTGGATGGTTCCGCTCATTAGGAAGTTTTTTCCAACATCAAGCCAAATCATACCCCTCCTCAACTCTCACCCTTTGCTGCTGGTTTTGGGGCCAAGGAGAACAAGTTAATGCCTCTTCTACTAACAGGCTTTTGAATACTTGAAGAGAGTCATCACGCCTCTCTTCACCCTCCGACTGAGTTAAACACATCAAGCTCCCTCAGCTGATGCTCCTCTGGGATGAATTTGAACTTCACCATCTTCATTACCCTCTCTGGCCCCCCTTCAGTCCTATTCCTCTCCCCCCACTCTCAGATATGAAGATGTCATATTTCTTCTAGCCACGAGGCTACTATAATGGGTTGAGGCCTTCAGGAGCGATGAAGTACAGGAGTAAAAGATATCTTTCAAAGAATCCTGGAGATGAAAAGTATTTATCATAATTCAAAGAACTCACCAAGTGTTTCAATGATATATAAGTGGATAGGAAATCGGGGACGATCGATAAACACCTGATCTTGGTTGACCAGGACCTCCTTGATCAGTGGCAATCCAGATACCATCATAAAGGTAAGGTTGCCCCCACGGGTGCAGAAAATATTTCCATATTTCTTGGCAAGCTGAAAAAGAGTTAGTTTGAATTGCACATTTCCATTGCCTTTCAGGATATTTTAGTCTATACGACATCAGATGACATCCTGGCAATGTTAAACATCAATTCTAATGGAGGCCACTCAATTCCACTGAATTCAATTCAGCTCACCCCAACACTAAATCATCCAAGTATATCCCAAGTCCTGTGCTAGGAGCCAAGCTGACAGTCACAAATACCAAACAATTCCTTTCCTCGAGGAATTGATTTTGGAAGGAAATGATCTGTGCATATGTAAGCAAATACAAAATATGTATATAGGAAATTTTAAGTGAATTCATCAGACCCTAGTGCCTGGAAGGAATCAGGATGACTTCCTATAGGAGATGGCTCCTTGAAGCTTGGCTTTGATGGAAACTGGGAATTCTAAAAGATTCAAGGGAGAAGCAAGTATATTCCAGGCTCTGAAGTGGCTGCTCAAGGCAGGATGGGCTAGGAATGCGTGGCAAAGAACACCTGAGAGTTTAATATGTGGGAAAGACTTAGAGGTCAATACTTGAACCATTAGTAAGTTCATCGGAATGGGTAGAATGAAAGCTCCCAGAGGGCAGGGCCAGTTTTATTTTTGTTTTCTCAATATCCAGCACCTAGCATAGTACCTGGCACCTAGCAGGTCCTTATGAAATGCTTGTTAATTGGCTATTTATTGCTTCAGTCTTTCCTGCACAGACACCCATCAAAGCCCTTTCAAAACTCAGCAGATGGTCTTTGAGCTTCTCTGAACTTAGCAAGGCATCTCCTCAGGTCACAGACAGTCTTAGAGTCTGTCACCATACTCTTCTCTGAAGCCATTACAGTTTGCTAGGGACTGAGAATGCTGGTCTCCTGCTTCAAAGACCTGAGACAGTGAAGGACCCCAAGTTGATACCATACGATGACTATTTTCAGGAGCCAGGGATATTTAGCCTTCAAGAAGAAAAAAAAATTGAGGTGAGGGATGGGATATGACAAGGGCTTAAGACTTGAAATCTATTAAGATCTGATTTCGGATGCCCCCTTTGACCCCTCCCTGGAACCAGTCACTCAATTTTTGCCAAGATTTAGTTTCTGCATATGTAGTAGCTATCTCAAAGGGATATACTGAGGATCTAATGGGATAATGCATGCAATGTTCTCTACAAATGTGCAAGGGCTATCTCAATCT
Organism: Phalanger gymnotis; assembly: GCA_028646595.1. NCBI lineage: Eukaryota > Metazoa > Chordata > Mammalia > Diprotodontia > Phalangeridae > Phalanger > Phalanger gymnotis. The sequence goes on along the minus strand of JAQQSZ010017254.1, from coordinate 6,215 downwards.
CACTGGGGCAGCAGCATGGGATAGTGAGAAGAGATACAGCATCATCATCATAAAGACCTGGGTTCAAGTCCCACCCCTGACCCATGCCAGGTGTATGACTCTCAGTAAGGCACTTGACCTTTGAATGTCTCAGGTAGAGGGTCTCCAGTGGATTACTCCTGGATCTGTGCTTGTCTCTCTGCTCTCTAACATTTTATCAGTGACTTAAATAAAGGCACAGATAGGGTTCTTATCTGATTTGCTGTCAACACTTAGTTGGGAAGGGTAACTGGTAGATGAGGTCAATCAAAAAATTTCAATGTCAATAAGGTGAAATTCAAAAGGGATAAATTTAAAGTCTTACACTAAGATACAACAGCCAATTTCACATGTACACTTGTTCTGAAAAAATTTGAGTCTTGACAATTTGGTTTTCTTTGTATTTCCATAACTGTATTTCATTATAAAGAGTATCCTTTATAATCCTATTTCCTTGCATTTAAAACCATGATTCTGAGGGAGTGTCCATTGGTTTCATCAAAATGACTGCCAGAGGGGTACAGGACAGAAAAAAAAAAACAATTGAAATAGTCCTTATAAAGAGATTGAGTAAACTGTGCCTACTATGAGTCAACAACATGATATAACAGGCAAAAAACCATCATTCTTAGCGTTTGGTGAACTTTATTTAAAGGGACTTTATTGGGATGTGGGCAGTATGATATTATCACCGAGAATTGACTGATAAGGCCAGTGAACGTCAGAGACCTGACGTAGCTTGTCCAAAGTCTTACAATCAGTGTGATGGACCATGGGTACTTAACCTTTCCAGCGTGTATTTGTGCGTGCGTGTGTGTGTGTGTGTGTGTGTGTGTGTGTGGTAGTAGTAGTGGTGGTTGTTGTCATCATCCCTTTGTTAGTCTATCGAATCCCATGGGTGCCTTCTGAGAAGAAAGTTTTTAGATGCATAAAATAAAATACACAAGATTATAAAGGAATCCAAGTACATTAAAATGCAGTGATGAAAAAATGTTTTTAACTAAAATTCAGTGGCCCCAGGTAAGTACCTCTGATTCTAGAGTTTGAAGGGACCTCAGAGGCTGCCTGTGCAATTTCTATCAGCTAGTCTATTAATGGACATTTATTAAGTGCTTACCATGTGCCAGGTGCTGAGCGCTGAAGATGCAAAAGACAGTCTCTTAAGGAGCTCACCTATCACTTTATAGATATTTGATAATAACAATAAATAGCCGACATTTATATACTGCTTGCTGTGTGCCAGTCACTGTGCAGAGTACTTTACAATCATGATCTCATTGGTTCTGAATCCTAGAAAATGAGTCAAAAGGAGCCATCCAGTCTGGACCACATGCTATGTCAGCAATGACATAGCCCAAGACTGATGAGCATATGACTTTCTCCAGGTCTCACAGATTAGAAGGGGACGTGAACCCAGGCCCTCTAAATTCCAAACCAGGTGTCTTTTTCATTGTTAGAGGCTGCTTCCCAGTAGGGCCAGAGCAGGGATAGATGGCTAGGCTTGTGGCTGCCCAATCCAGCACATTTCCCAGAGCCCCAGTTCCCACGCCCCCCTTAACCCGTTGGATTCTCACCCTCTCATCTCACTCCTTACCTTTTGCATGGAAATATGGGGGTTTTTAAAGTCCACCTGTAAGAAGTTACCCAATATGGGCAGCCCAGGAGGGCCAGGGGGATAGTTGAGATGCCGCCTCCTCTGCAGATACTGTGCCAGGATCAGGAGGAAGGCAGAAAGGAGAAGGAGGGTCTCCAGGGGGGCTCTTTCCCAAAGAGAAAGGAAAATGCTTCCCCGAGAGAGCTGCATCTTTCCCCAGCTCTGTCACCAAGTCCAGAAAAGCCAAACTCCTTCTTCTTCCTTTAGCAACAGCAGGAGCTATGGGCACACCAGGAAGTGTTCACATGAGAGACAAAGCTCAAGCTCTGTTTGTCCCCTTGGAGCTGCTGCCTGTGCTGGCTTTATAGGCCAGGCAGTGAGAGCTCCAGGGAATGCCAGCCTCCCCTCTGTACCCCAGCCCTCTGCCCTCTGCCCTCTGCCCTCTGCCAGGGACTGCCTCCTGGGAGTAAACACACCCCATCACCATTCCCTCCCTCCTGAAAAGAACATTGGAGTTTTCTGCTGGGAACCAGAGAGATAACATGGGCAGAGTGGACTAGGAAGGCTCCACCCACCGCCAGACCCACACGTTGGGGTCCAAATCACAGGCCAGATCTGTCAGGCAGGAAGAGACTCAGATTATCATCCCCTTGTTTAGGAGAGCAGCAAGCTGAGGTCCAGGGAGGCCAGGAAACTGACAAGGTCTCACAGTAATTTGTAAGTTTCAGAGACTTCCCTGGAACCAGACTCTGCTAGCTTCAAGTCAGCACTCTTCTCCCTATTACAAACTGCCTCCTGATGACCTTGAGAACTAACACATAGGAGCTCTAAATCTGGAGTCCAGGGACCCCCTTCCCCAAGGAGTATGTCGATAGATTTCAATGGGTCTGTGGACTTGAATGGGAGAAAATAATTTCAACATTATTGGAATAATTAGAATAAAATTCCAATAGATTTGGAATAAGTTGGGATAAGTATAATTCTAACATAACTGGAATAAACTAAAATAATATTTCAGTATAATTGGGACAATTGGAATACAATTCCCATATAATTGGATTAAATCGGGGTGAAATTCTAATACAATTGAAGTAAAATTCCAATGTAATGAGAAAAAAATTGGGATAACTGGAATAAAGTTCCAATCTAATTGGGATAAATAGGAATAATTGGAGTGATTGGAATAAAATTCCATCATATTTCAATATAATTGGAATTTCATTTGTAATCCTCTGCAGGTTATTTTATGCATTTATTATTCTGAGAAAGGATCCACAGGCTTCAGCAGACTGCCAAAGGGGTTCAAGGCACAAAGAAGGTGGGAACCGCCTTTTCTGATAGGCAGGCCCTTCTAAGTGCTTGTTACTACTTTTCAAACCTGCCTCACTCTTCCAATGGTCTTCATGGAGCAGGGGATAGAAAGCTGATCTGGAGTCAGAGGGCCTGGGCTGGAATTTCAGCTCTTCCATTTTTGCTTCCCTGGGCCTCTATTTCCTCCTAAGTAAAACAAGAGGTTGGATTATCAGAGGTGTCAAATACAAGACCCCCACTTGAAGCACTGTAGCTCTTCACTCCTGAGTAGGGCCAGGGGCAAACTAAAATGTCATTTAGAAATGTTTAACAAAATAAAGATACCACACAACATAAATAATGCCAGTATGTGGCTTTCTAAGGGTTCAAGTTGACACGCCTGCATTGGTGACCTCTGAGTTCCCTTTCCACTTCACAGCTATGCTATCTCATTATGGAATGAAAGGCTGTGTCCCCTCTCCTCTGGCATTGTGTAAACAAGAGGGAAAGGGTAGGGAGATAGCCTTTTGGAAAAAAGGCCAATCAATGACCTACGGTTTATTTGTTAATAATAGAATATTTATCTGGAAGAAATCTTAGAGATGATAGGATAATAGAGTAACAGATCTGGAACTGGGGGAATCTCTGAGGGCATCTAGTCCAATGTTCTCATTTTACAGATGAGGAAACTGAGGCCCAGAGGAGCTGGGACTTGATAGTGGGAATCATCTTCAATCACCATTATCCTAACATTCTGTAGGATGTTAAGGTTTATGAGGAACATTCCATATATTCTCTCATTTGTTGCTTACAACAGCCCTTTAAAATAAATGTTTTTTATTATGCCCATTTTACAGCTGGAGAAACTGAGGCTGAGAGAGTATAAAAGAGTTACCTAGGGTTTCATAGCAACTAAGCGTCTGAGGGGAGATCTGGATTCAGGTCTTCTGACCCCAAGTGCAAAGGTGGCAGCTGCCAAGGTGAAGTAGGTAATCATTTGTAGGGGTAGGATTCAAACCTAGGTCTTCTGACTGAAAATTGTTCTGTTACTTCATCATGCCTCCTTTAAGTGACATATATATTGGAAATTGTAAAGAGGTTATTTTTTTAAACTTAAATTTGTAAGTGTTCCTCAGCCCAGCTGGATCTCTGCTGTGATTACATCCTGCATCTCAGAAGGCTCTTTCTGCACACACACACTCACACACGCACACGCACACGCACACACACACAAATATGCACAGATACATATGTACATATACACGCACATATACATTTATCTATACACTTATCTATACACAAATACCCTAAATATACATTTATATATAAATGTTTTTATATATGCACATTTACATATATACACATATACACACATGCATACACATGCACACATTTATACATATACATACTCTAATACATATATGAACATGTATATGTGTTTGTGTATGTATGACAGAGAGAGAAAGAGAGACAGCGACAGAAAAAATATATATACAAATACATATATGTACGTATATATGAGATGGTAAATATTTTTGAGGAATTTAAAATTAAATGTAATTCAAATACATATTACATCTTACACTTAAGAACAAAAATTCAATTTCACAAACGCAATCTCGACAAGCTATGACTAGAGAGAGTTTGGCTGAAAAAATAGCTGGTAGTTAAGCTGACAGCAAGGTCAATTATTAGCTACTGTTTTGCTATGGCAGCCAAGAAGGCTGTGGCTCCACTAGGGTATATTCAGAGATGTGCAGCATCCTGGGCCAGGGAGGTGATGCTGGGCCATCCTCTATCCTGCTCCGACCTCCTCTAGGGCCTTGTCTTCAGTTCTGGGCACCACAAGTTTAGAAAGGACACTGATAATCCATAGAGGAGGTAAAGGAGACATATTAGAATCCAGAGCCTCTGACTCCCAACTGTGTGGTCTTTCCACTGCACCAACTTACCTCCAGATAAAAAGAAACCTTGGGAACATGCTATAGGAGGAATATTTAGCCTGTAGGAGAGTGTGTGTATTTAGGGGTAGAGGGTTGGACATGGAGTTGACTTCAGTTCTTTGAAGGGTTGCCAAGTGGAAGAGAGATTAACTTTGTCCTGTTTGGTGTCAAAGGGCAGAATTACAAATAGTGGGGTATTATTAACAACCAGTGATGTCCAAAAGTGAAAAGGATTGCTTCTCTGACACTCAGACTTGCTCAGTAAGCCTGCCCTGAGGTACCTCCCTCCCTGTGATTGGAGAAGGTAGAGGGTGGATGTCAAGGACCTCCTCCCAGATTCTCCATTTAAAAGGGGGCCCAAGACCGCCACGTTATCCTTTCCCTTCTGACTGAGGACTTCATCTTTGACTCCCACCCTGTGTTTGACCACACTCCTGTCTTTCAGCGTTTTTTAAAATGGGCTTTCTTCTTCCACTAGATTTTGAGTCTTTCTTGGTATCTGTATTTATGGTACCTGGCACGTAGTAGGCACTTCATAAATGTTTATTGACTGCATCCTTCTAAGAGTGATGGATTCCTTCTCATTTGAGTTCTTCAAGTAGAGACATGATCGCCATTCCAGAGGAGCGCTCTACTGGGATTCTTCAATCAATTAGTAAACATTTATCAACTTCCTACTATGTGCCAAGAACTGTCCTAAGTACTGGAGATACAAAAAGAGGCAAAGGACACTCTCTGCCCTCAAAGAGCTTGCAACCTAGTAGGTGAGAAAACATACAGATTATACACACACACATGTACATATACATCTACATGTACATATATGTATATGTGTACACACATACATACATGCATATACATACATACGTTTATGTATGTAAGTATATATAACAAGGTATCAATAGGATGAATAGGACATCATTAGCATAGGGAAGGCACTAGAATTAAGGACTGGATAAAGCTTTCTGTAGGAGATGGCATTCAGCCTTAGGTATGGCTACCTACATGGCCCCGAGGTTGTTTTCAGCTGGGAGATTTTGTTATTTTGTGACTACTTCGACTTCATCAATCAATCTGTCAGTCGATCCGCAAGCATTTATCAATGGATAACATTTATATGGTGCTTTAATATTGACAAAGTGCTTAACATATATGATCTCCTTTCATCCTCACAACCATTGATGAGGTAGGTGCTATTGGAATTCCCATTTTACATATAGAGAAACTATGCAGTTACCCTTGTCTCACAGCATGAAGTGGCCTTACTCTTCACCAAGGCTGGCCCCTCTGCTAGTTCAAGTGGCCCCATTCCGTCCCTTCTCCTGTAGAAGATTGCCCCCACTGTCTCACTTATTTTCAATCTCTCTCCC
>JAQQSZ010017253.1:0-10844 GCA_028646595.1 Phalanger gymnotis | reverse complement strand
TCTGACCTCTGCCCTGGGGCTGCTTAGGTGGCTGTAGCAGAGGCAGCAACAGTAGCAGCTGCTACTTCTGGAGATCCAGGCCCACAGATCATAGCTGGTAATCAAACAGATGATCAGAGCAGGAATGCAAGGATCTCTTTACTGGTGCTGAAGCAGTTTTCTCTTGCTTTGCCTGCTTGAATCTGGGTTGCAGTCCTGGGTGGCAGTCCTGTGGTGAAGCGGAGCACTGGAGTACAGAGCTTGTGGTGCCTGTAGAGAGAGAGTCCTCCTAGCAGTTCCAAGGCAGAAAAGAGTGCTTGAGGTCCCTCACAGGACAGAGCACAGGCCAGTAGAAGAGTAAACACCTTTCCTTGGATCATAGCACCTCAGAAGAACTGAAAATTTACAGGCACCTACAAGTAGCTCAGAAAACAGCAGAACAGAATCCCTGAAGCTTGGGAGCAGAGTCACACCTTGATAAAGAGCTCAAAAGTCAAGTGATTGGCTTGGAAATTGAACAAATAGTGCAAAAAAACCCACAGACTATAGAACCTTATTTTTGTGACAAAAAAAGATCAAAACACAGCTAGAAGAAGACCACAAACTTAAAGATCCACCATCAAAAGCCTCTAAGAAAAACATTAATTTGTTGCAGACCATGGAAGAGCTCAAAAAGGATTTTGAAAATCAAGTAAGAGAAGTAGAGGAAAAATTGGGAAAAGAAATGAGAGGGGTTCAAGAAAATCATGAAAAGTGATTCAACGGCTTACTGAAGGATACCTAAAAATACTAAAGAAAATAACACCTTAAAAAATAGGCTAACTCAAATGGCAAAAGAGGTCCAAAATGCCAATGAGGAGAAGAAGGCTTTAAAAAGCAGAATTGGCCAAATAGAAAAGGAGAGCCAAAATCTCTCCGAATAAAACAATTACTTAAAAATTAGAATAGAGCAAATGGAAGCTAATGACTTTATGAGAAATCAAGAAATTATTAAGCAGAACCAAAAGAATGAAAAAATAGAAAACAATGTGAAACATCTCATTGGAAAAACCACTGACCTGGAAAATAGATCCAGCAGAGATAATTTTAAAATTATTAGACTATCTGAAAGCCATGATCAAAAAAAGAGCCTAGACATCACCTTTCAAGAACTTATCAAGGAAAACTGCCCTGATATTCTAGAACCAGAGGGCAAAACAGAAATTGAAAGAATACACTGATCACCTCTTGAAAAAGATCCCAAAAAGCAAACTCCTAAGAATATTTTAGCCAAATTACAGATTTCCCTGGTAAAAGAGAAAATATTGCAAGCCACTAGAAAGAAACGATTCAAGTATGGTGGAAGCACAATCAGGATAACCCAAGATCTAGCAGCTTCTACATTAAGAGATCAAAGGGCTTGCAATATGATATTCCAGAGGTCAAAGGAACTAGGATTAAAACCAAGAATCACCTACCCAGAAAAACTTAGTATAGTACTTCAGGAGAAAGAATGGATTTTCAATGAAATAGCAGACTTTCAAGCATTCTTGTTGAAGAGACCAGAGCTGAATAGAAAATTGGACTTTCAAATATAAAAATGAAGAAAAGCATGGAAAAGTAAATGGGAAAGAGAAATCATAAGGGACTTATTAAAGTTGAACTGTTTACATTCCTACATGGAAAGGTGATATTTGTAATTCATGAGACCTTTCTCACTATTAGGGTAGTTGAAGATAATAAACATATATATAGACAGAGGGCACAGGGTGAGTTGAATATTAAGTGATGATATCTAAAGGTGAGAGAGGAATATATTGGGAGAAGGAGAAAGGGAGATGTAGAATGGAGTAAATTATCTCACATAAAAGAGGTAAGAAAAAGCTATTGTAATGGAAGGGGAGGGGGGAAAGTGAAAGGGAATGAGAGAACCTTACTCTCATTGGATTTGGCTCAAGGAGGGAATAACATACACGCTCAATAGTGTATCCTGCCCTACAGGAAAGTAGGGGGGAAGGGGATGGGTAGGATGATAAAAGGGAGGATAGATTGGGGAAGTGGATAGTCAGAAGCAGATACTTTTGAAAATGGACAGGGTCAAAAGAGAAAATTGAATAAATGGGGGATGGGACAGGAAGGAGGGAAATATAGTTAGTCTTTCACAACATGATTATTATGGAAGTGTTTTCCATAATGATACATGTAAAACCTATATTGAATTGCTTGCCTTCTCAAGGAGGTGGGATGGGGAGGGAAGAAGGGAGAGAATTTTGAACTCAAATTTCTAAAAACAAATGTTAAAAACTTTTTTATATGCAAAAAAGTTTATATAAAAACTTTTTATATGCAACTGAGAAATAGGATATACAGGCAATGGCATATAGAAATCTATCTTGCCTTATAAGAAAGTAAGGGGAAAGCAGATGAGAGGAGTGGGGTGATAGAAAATAGGGCAGACTGGGGAAAGGGGCAATCAGAATACATGCCATTTGGTGGGGGCAGGGAAGAGATGGGGAGAAAATTTGTAGCTAAAAATCTTGTAGAAATCAATGAAAACTAAAAATAAATAAATTAATATTAAAAAAAGAACATGGGTCCAAAAGACCTTTTGATCATTTTCAAATCTTCTAAATTGTATACATAATTAATTCCTAAAAGTTTAATTTTTAAAAGCAACTTTTCACCACTACCACCGCCACTACCACCACCACCACTACTACTACTACTGTACTACCACGACTATACTACCATTACTACGCTACTACTATCTTACATTTATATAGTAGTTACTGTGCACCTGGTACTGTGCTAAACACTTTGGCACTATGCTAAGCTTCAATACTTTGACGTATATGTAATACCATCAATGTTCATGAGCTCTCTAATGAGATAGATTGCAATCTATTTCCACTAAACATTCTTCTGTAACCCTTGTCTGTGATCCACTGCAAATTTAGCACAAAAGTCCACTCAATATCCTGGGAGCTTTCATAGAGATTTGTTGACATTATGTGCCATTAAATACACTAATGTAGTACACAGATCATCCAACTTATTCTCAGTAAGTAATTCAATCCTTTTCTGCCCTTGTATTACCCTGTCATTTACTTTCTGACCCATTTCTCTTTGATAGTGTGCATTCCTCTGTAACTTGATTGCATTGGGGGATTATGTTTTACCTAAGTTCCTTCCCTCAGTAGCTTCTGGAGGTCCAAGAACAGCTGACGGATGGAGAGAGAAGAGTTGTTTGGGTTCTAGTCCCCCTTCCTTCAGCACCAAGACAGCCTCTCTTCACTGCACCACATATTACCAATGAGGAACTTTAAAGGAGAATAGGAGTACGATGAAATCAGGGAGTTAGTGAAGATGGGCTCATCATATAGTGAGGGGGAGAGATAACAGGTAGGCTGGCAAAGTGACTCATTCATGTACTCACAATGTCAGGAGAAAAAAAGAAAAGGTCTCCAGAATGTTAGGTGGACTCTTATAGTAGGAAATAGATAAGAGACACACAGGATTGGCAGGAACAAATGGGACAAGAACTGTATCATTGGAAGAAATTTTCAAACTTATGAGGTCAAAGACCCATTTCAGAATTTGAAAAATTTAGTATGTCAATCCTTCAAAAAAAAAATGTGAACTTTCTTTGACATAGGAAACCATTTTCCTGAGTTTCAGTATTTCAGAGGAATGAATCTCAGTCTGATAAACCTTCTAGCGATTAGCCTTTCTCTGATTAAAGAAGAAAATTCTTGGAAAATAGTCCCTTTCCAAAACTGTATGCAGAGTCTTTTCAGTGCTTACATTCTGAGATTATAGCTTTCAAATAACTCAGGGCTACCACATTGCCATGTTGATACAACAAAATAGAACTTTAATGGAGAATAATATTAGTTTCTTTACAAATGAGAAAATCAGGGCTATATTGGACTCTATGACATTCTAACTCTAAGTTCTAAGTAATTGAATCTATTTTTCCATATGATATAAATAATAACAAAACATCCTATTTCTACATGAAGTAATCAACAATTGAGACTACAATAATTTTTACCTGAATTATTTGAATAATTTCCTCAGTTCTCCATTTTGCTTTGCTTATGTAGACACTACATATATAAGAATCTTCAGGTCTGTGAAGGGTTTTTAAAAAAGATGTTAGCAAGGGTTCAAATGGGGTTGATGCATTTTTTATTTTTAATATTTTGATTCCTGTAATTTATAGTATTTTTTCTTTGTAATCTTGTTTTTTATTTGATGCATGTAAAATAATATTCTAACAAGAGATATGTGGATTTTATCAGGCTGCCAAAGAGGCTTACAATGTGCCCCCCCCCACAATAGTTAAGATCTCCTGTGTTAGGGATTTATTGTTTGTGTATTCCTCTGAGGACAACCTAACAGAAAAATGAGCTTAGTTTTTAACATAAAGAGATTATATTAGGAGAGTTTCTGACCATGTGAATATATTTTGTACAGTAATGATTAAGGATGTAAGGGAATGTTGTTTCTTGGAATTCCTTCATTGGAATTTCTTTTTTTTTCCCTCTCTATGTTTGTCTAAGTGTAATCTTAAATCAATCTCTCCTCTCCTATCTCTCTCTCTCTCTCTCTCTCTCTCTCTCTCTCTCTCTCTCTCTCTCTCTCTCTCTCTCTCTTTCTCTCTCTTCCCCCACTACCTGACAACCCACTTTATACTTGTTAAAGGATGATTTCCTTAAAGTGAAATTCTGTCAAGTTGCTACAGTTTAGACCTTGACAATACTTGCTTCAAATTACTTCCTTCTTTTTCTGCTTTACTTCTCCAGGGGTGAATTCTGTCTCTCATGTAAAGATCTACATATTTTATTAGCAACTATATATAATCATAAAAAATTAAAGAAACAATTGCAGTGAAAAGAAACAGAGAGAAATGGAAGAATAGAATGTGAATGGAAATAGACAAGAGTTGATGTTCCAGAGGTTACTGCATTTCTAAAAAAAAAAAAAAAAATCAATGCCCTGGGGATGCTTGAAAGAAAGAAGAGAGGAAAATGTCAGTTTCCTTGTTAACACTTGTGACAAGTTGACGGCTTCCTGGTGGAATTCACATTAGGGACTCACACTCTCTTCCATATGGCATTTTCAGCAGCCCTGTCTTTCACTGCTGATTTGGCAGCCTTTCCCATCCCTTCAAATGCACACAGAGAACACTCACTGATATAGATCTACAGTCTTTCATAAAGAAGGGATGGATGCTTTTTATGTACTCTTCTTCTGATCATGTTTCCAATGGAAGGAAAAAGAAAGTTTTCCAAATACCTAAATAATTAGACTTAGGAATGATTTCAGCTGGGGCAATTAAGTTTAATTCAACAAAGATTTTGCCAAGTGCCTACTGTATGAAAAGCAATATGCTAGGTGCTAGGGATAGAAACACAGAAAGGATAGGTTCCTTCCCTCGAGAAACTAACATCCTACACACTATCAAGAGGATTAAAAAGTGGTATCATGATTATTCTTTTCGTGTTTATTTTGGCTAAGATAGGTAGTTATCTCTAGAACTCAATATTTTAATATAGTATAGGCATTTGAGGATATTATGCTTTGGATACACTATTTAACCCTTAAATTTGTTAGTGCCTTCTTGTTTCTCCATAAATTTCTACTTATATTAATCAGAATCATATAGTTTCTTGAGGTCCAAAGGATCTTATATATGATCTAATCCAAGCCACTAATTTTACATTTGAGGAAATAAAAGTCCAGAGAAGTTCAATGACTTCACAAGGTCACACAGGTAGTACACAGCAGGATAAAAATTCAAACTGAGATGCATGCTGCCAAATACAATGAATCCTATTTCAAGGCTCTTTCTGTTGTACTGCCATCATTCCAAAGGGATAAAAGCTCCTTGTAAGAACTACTTTTTCATTTTTTAACTTATATTTCCATAATCCCTTTCATATCAAATTAGAAATTAATAAATGCTTGTTGAGTTTTATTGGATGTCTCATGTGTGGAGCATTACTCTAGCCATTTACTGATAAATGTTGACTGACTGTATAACACCTGCTATATACTTCTTGGTCTCAGGTATTCTTACCAATTTGGGTTTCCCTAAATCATAATAATTCAGCATAAAGAAACCAACTTGTAATGTTAAGATGATGAATTAGTTTCTTAACTCTCTATTATTTCTACATGCTTTATTACTTTGTGCTCATTTTCAAAGTTAAATGAGTCTAGAAATCCTGCAATAATACATCCTTTAAACACATTTCTTTGATAAATGTGTTACAGACATCATTTCCTTGCTTCTACTATACTATTGTAAAACATGGGCAATTCTTTGTTCATTATCTATGAGGATAGGGCAAGCAAGAGAGGGTGTCTACCACCAGGCAATGAGTGTCAGAGAAAGGAATAGAGATCAAATCTAGTGCTCTACCCAATAGACCACTTTCTCTTTTAATTAATATGATTTCAAGTATTCTGAGTTAACCTCTAGTCCTTGCTGCCAACATTTCCTAGTTTGGCTAAACTAAATCTGCCTTCTGTGTTATTAGAATTTCATTGACATTTCATTGAGATTCACAAAGAGCAAGCACAAAATTTGATGTTGGTGTCTCAGATTGTAAGAGATACAGACTCCTTAACTTAGTAGTTGTTTTATAGACAGAAAACCCTATCTCCAAGCATCATACCAAAAACATAAGAATACCCTTGGTACCAAGGATGTGATTTAGGAAGCACCTACCTACCCATCTTCTTTAAAGAGGTGGGGATTATAGATGTGGAAAACTACCTATAATGTCAGTCTTGTTGATGTGTTAGTTATTTTCATCGATCAATTTTCCCATCTTTTTTCATTGATGGGCAGATAGATAGATGTATGGATGGATGGATAGATAGATAGGTAGATAGATAGATAGATAGGCTGGTACATGGCTCTCTGTAAAGTAGAGGGGAAAGGCATGTTGGGAAATGTAGATAACATAAAAATAAAGGATAAAAATAAAATTTATTTTTAAAAAATGTAATGAACATACATGAACTATGTATAAAACACTGTAGGATAATCAACACCTGGAAAGAATAACTTGTTTTATATCATTATTGAGATTGGAGTGGGGGGGAGGGGAGACTTGGAAAGGAAACTTGTAGAAGATAATGGGGAAGATTCCAAGGGATTTGGATAAAATGTGTCATTTAAATTTTCTAATAGCTAATCATCATGGCAGGATGTGGGCTTCTTTTGTTCTCTACCGACTGACTGAGATTTTAAATTCTTGTTACAGACTATGTAATATAGTAGAAAAAATGTTAGACTCAGAATAAGGAGTACTGAATCCAAGCAATATTCCTAATAGCAATTGATATTCATATAGCATTATAAAAGTGTTTTACATACATTGTCTCTTTTGAAACTCACAATAATACTGTGAGAGAAGGGCTATAGGTGTTATTGTCCCCATTTTATAGATTAGGAAATTAAGCATTGGGGAGGTTGAGTGGTTCATTCATAGTTGAATATATAGAACATGTTAGAGGTAGGACTTGAACCCTCATCTCTCCTGACACAGTTTATATCCTCATTCAAGACAAACAAAAAACAAACAAACAAAAACACCTGTATAACTGGCAAAATCATTAAATATGTGTAAACCTCAGTTTTCTAATCTATAAAATATAAAAAGGCAGAGTAATCTGTAAGGTCCTTCACAACAATAAAATTCCATGATTAATGGCTAATATTGCTCTTTCATTCCTTTTGTGGAATCTTTTTCAAGAGGTGATCAGTGGATTCTTTCAATTTCTGTTTTACCCTCTGGCTCTACAATATTAGGACAGTTTTCCTTGATACTTTCTTGAAAGATGATGCCTAAGCTCTTTTGTTGATCATGCTTTCAGATAGTCCAATAATTTTTAAATTATCTGTCCTGGATCTATTTTCCAGGTCAGTGGTTTTTCCAATGAGACATTGCATATTGTCTTCCATTTTTTCATTCCTTTGGTTCTGTTTTATAATATCTTGATTTCTCATAAAGTCACTAGCTTCCACTTGCTCCAGTCTAATTTTTAAGGTAGTATTTTCTTCAGTGGTCTTTTGGACCTCCTTTTCCATTTGGGCTAATTCTGCCTTTCAAGGCATTCTTCTCCTCATTGGCTTTTTGGAACTCTTTTGCCATTTGAGTTAGTCTATTTTTTTAAGGTGTTATTTAATTCAGTATTTTTTGGGTCTCCTTTAGCAAGTCATCGACTTGTTTTTCATGGTTTTCCTGCATCACTCTCATTTCTTTTCCCAATTTTTCCTCTACTTTTTTTAACTTGCTTTCCCAAATCCTCTTTGAGCTCTTCCATGGCCTGAGACCAATTCATATGTTTCTTGGAGGCTTTTGATGTAGGCTCTTTGATTTTGTTGACTTCTTCTGGCTGTATGTTTTGATCTTCTTTGTCTACAAAAAAAGATTCCAAAGTCTGAGTCTGAATCTGGGTGCGTTTTTGCTGCCTGGCCATGTTCCCAGACAACTACTTGACCCTTGAGCTTTTTGTCAGGGTATGACTGCTTGTAGAGTAGAGAGTACTTTGTCCCAGCCTTGAGGTGCTGCGTTGCTGTTTTCAGAGCTACTTCTCCACAGCAAACTGCCACACCAGTGCTGCTCCTCCCCCAAGAACTGCCATCCTGGACCACGACCCAGATCCAAGCAAGCTCTGTACTCCTACTCTGATCCGCCACTTAATTCCTCCCACCAGATGGGGCTGGGGCCTGAAGCAAGTGTAGCTGGAGCTCTGGAAGCAGTCCCAGAGCTGCACCACTTCCATGCCCCCAGGGCTAGGGCTGACCCCTCACTCCTTTCCAGAAGTTTTTCCACTAACCTTCTCTGTTGTATTTGGCGTTTATGGGTTGAAAAGTCTGGTAACTGCCACAGTTCAATGATTCAGGGACCTACCACCTGTTCTGCCTGGCTCGTGGTCTGGTTGGTTCTAGCATGGCCCATGTTGGGCTGTGCTCAGCTCTGCTCACAGCTCTGTGCAATAGACCCTTCCCAGTGACCATCCAGGCTGTCCTGGGCTGGAGCCATGCTTCCCTCTGCTATTTTGTGGGTTCTGTATCTCTAGAACTTTTTCGGAGCCATTTTTACAGGTGTTTGGAGGGACCTGGGGGAGAGCTTAAGCAAGTTCCTGCTTTCCAGCCGCCATCTTGGCTCTGCCCCCTCTAATATTGCTCTTTCAGATTGAACATAAAAGGGACAAAGGGAAAGAAATAAGCATTTACACAGTGCCTGTTATGTGCTAGGCATTGTGCTAAGCATTTTACAAATATTATCTCATTTGATTTTCACACAACTGTGAGGTAGGTGCTGTTATTATGTTATTTTATAGTTGAAGAAACTGAAGCAAACAGAGATTAAATGACTTCCCCAAGGTCACACACCTAGAAAGTATCTGAGGTCAGATTTGAACTCAGTTCTTCCTGACACCAGGCCTGGCATCCTATCCACTGGGCCAACTAGCTGCCTATCAGGGTCTTTTAGGTGTAGCAGATATTTTCTGAAACCCAAAACAGTTTTTTCAAAGATCCTTTTATATTCCCTACTTTTCTCAAGATGGATCTCTGTAGTGACCTGCTACCATTCTTCAGGCACTCATTAGAGCATATCAAGATTCCTAGAGATTTAAGTATTAATGGAGTAATGGGGGAGGTGGGTATACATGTAGCAGAGTATTTATAACTAGCACTTTAAAAATTACCCCTTAATGATTCCATTTCCAAGGAAGGTGTTGAAATATTGGAAAATAAGAAAGATGAAATAGTCTTGGCATGCATGTCACAGGCACAAGGTTAAAGTATTTTAAATCAGTGCTTGGTTGGTCCTTGCTGAATTTAGGATTTTGATCATCAATTATGATGCAGACAGAGTCTAACTGGAATGATGTTTGCAAATAAGCTGAGAATTGTGCCTATACAGATTCTGGACACAGAGGCAATTGGTTTATGTAAATTTTGCTCCCCCCCCCTCCCACCAGCCATCTGCAAGTCTCCTAAATATTACAGTTTAACAGATATGACATTAACATTTAATTTTTTACCGTAAATTGTCTACATTTTAATATTCTCTTTCTTCCATTCATCAATTTCAATGTACACAATAAAAATCTGTTTGATTGCCAATTACCCTGGGAAATTTAGCATTCCATCTCAAAAAGGCAAACTTCCCATAGTTCATTGCTATTTATAAGCTCATTGTATCTGGTTAATTGATGTTCTTTTCATTGCTCAGACCCACATGATTCTCATGTATTTCTCTAGTATGTCCATAATTCTACATAATTTTAATAATTTATTCAGCCACAATTGATTCTTTTTTCCCCTAATGGTGATAGCTACTCAACATCTGAATTTATGGTAAGTCTTACTCTGTTACATGAAACATTTGTTCCCTTCCCCAAAAGCTACAAGCTGCAAAGAATTTTAAACTTTTTTTTACTCCGTAACACACACTTCCAAGAGCTTTCTAACTTCTTTCAAAAGGCAGACTTTCCTTTGGAAAAGGGAGGAAATTTGAAGTATCCAAAGCATCTAAGAGTATAATTTCATAATTTTCAGGCATGATCTGTATCAGTGGGATTTGCCTCCTCTAATGAAATCAACAGGCATTGCTTCACAGTTTACAACCAAATACAGTGACATTTTACATTTAAAATAGAGCCTCATCACATTTAACTTATCCAAATTCAAATATTTGGAATATATAAGGGAAGGGGAGAGAGACAGAGGAAAGAAGGAAGGGGAGGGAAGGGAGAGGGAGGGAGGGAGGAAGGGAGGGAGGGAGGAAGGGAGGGAGGGAGGGAGAGAGAGAGAGAGAGAGAGAGAGAGAGAGAGAGAGAGAGAGAGAGAGAGA
>JAQQSZ010017252.1:0-10845 GCA_028646595.1 Phalanger gymnotis | reverse complement strand
GTCTCAGGCCATGGAAGAACTCAAAAAGGATTTAGAAAAGCAAGTTAGAGAAGTAGAGGAAAAATTGGGAACAGAATCCAAGTAAAAAAGAAGTAACTTTTCATTCACCAAGGAATGATGATGTAGAGTTTCAGATATCAAACTATACAGTAAGATTCCAAAGAAGAACAGAAATGTAATGGTGCTTGATGAATCCATGCTGAGAGACATTTTAAAAAGAGTTAGCATAGTTCCTAGCACATAATAGGTGCTTAATACATCTCTATTGACTGACTATTGACTAAAAGGTTCTTTGACTATCTACTTGCAATAGAGAAATAGGCTTTCTAGGGTATAAACCCAGGATTGAGAGAGAACCTCCAAAACTTTGTTGAAAAATATGACTTCTGTCCTCTTCTCCTAGTCCATATGAGTACAAGTGATACTTCTGGAAAGAATCTAGAAAATATTGCCAAATTTCAGGCCTTGGGCAAATAATGAAAGACCTCAGAGGTTCAGGGGCTTAGGTTAGTATTCCCATCAGTGCTACTGATAAAAGCCAGAAAGGTTTCAAAAGATAAAAGTTGTTTGAAGAAGTGAACAGCTTTTGAAAAGGGTGGTTTCTGAGCATTGGATTTGAATTTTTGGAAAAAACATTAAAATATAAAAATGAAATCCTATTAAGCTAAATAAGGAAGGTCGTGGATCAGATATAGGTGTAACTAGTGAGGCTTTTGTTAACTCCTCAAACTTCTACAACACGAGCTGGAATTGCTGAGATTGAAGAAGTTATGGGGTACTTTGGATTAACTTTGCCCCAGATAGATTCATTTGGAATCCAAACGTGGAACTTCTGGGAAAGGAAGATATAGAGTCACCTCTGGGACTTTATTCTGTGGGTAAGCTCTTGAGACCCCAGGGACTTGGCATTTTATGGTTTTAACCACCTTGCTAGTTTTTTTTATTCCCTGCTTTTATCTTCCTGTGAACTGATTTTAATGACCTTGGGGCTACTTTTACCTAAGAGTATTTGAACATGTATTTTATTAAATTAAATTAAATGTATAATAAATTATTTATTAAATTAAATCAAAGGTAGAATTTATTTGATCCTTCTGACTCTGAGTGATCCATTGTACCAGATGTGGAACCTCAACTGGGACAGGAAGGGTAATAAGAAGTCTTTACGTATTGCTAAGCTGATCAAAAGTGTTTTAAGCTGAAAAGAATGGGAAAAAGAAAGGATTGTTGACATTGTAATAGCAATTTAGATTTGAAGATCTTTCCCACCCATTAATAGGCCATGTGACCTGCTTACATCACAGGAAACCTAAGTCACATGTGCCAGGAGGAGCTTGCTGACAGAAAAAGGAAATTGTGTCACAGGAAATGCTGAAAGAGCAGTTATAACAGTTAGAGCTGAGGGAAAGAGAGCAGGCGTGTGCTGTGCTGTAGGTTTGCTTGTTGGTGGCAAGGCCCCAGCAGGGGGTGGGAGGTTGTGAGATGGAGTGGTTCTTTGCTGTGGTATTATATATCAATTTTTTTTGCTGCTGTGTTGGATTGGGCATACTGGTTATGGGATCTGATCCTCTGGTGTCTGAATAAATGGTTTACTTCTTCTACCTTCTGTGTAGAGAGTCTCAAAAAATTTGCGATATAGAAACACATAGGCATTTTAACAATTGTCATCTGTATTGTGATTATTGCCCTGCTGATACAGACATATATTCACCAAGCCAGATAAATAACAGAATAGCTACAATATAAGGAAGAACAGGATGAAAAATCTGAGAAAATGACCAACAATAGAAACCATAACCTCAGATACACATAAACTCAAACACGCAAAGGATGGGTAATAAATAAGAATTGTTTAGAGACTTTAAGACAAGAATGAAAATTTGGCTTTGTAGGTATTATTGGAATTTGTGGTAGGGAAACTTGTGGTTTGCATCCTAGAGTTTGGTATAGCAGTTTTCAAAGATATTTGAGAAAGAACAGACAGGATCTCATTCACTAATGTCTATAGAGAAGTTAGTCCAGGAGGGATGGGAATCTCTCAAGAATGAGAGAGAAAAAATATCCATGATGATGAAAAGAGAGAATTGTTAGAAGATGCAAAATTGGATTACAAGGTGCTCATAAAGCAAATTAAATTTCAAAAAGACATAGAAGTTTCCAGAAAGAGAATGTACTGAAGT
Source organism: Phalanger gymnotis (assembly GCA_028646595.1). Classification (NCBI taxonomy): domain Eukaryota; kingdom Metazoa; phylum Chordata; class Mammalia; order Diprotodontia; family Phalangeridae; genus Phalanger; species Phalanger gymnotis. The sequence continues at coordinate 8,665 of JAQQSZ010017252.1, read as the reverse complement.
ATAAATACAAAGGTGTGTCATGATACCATAAGAAGTGGATTCAAAGTATTGAAGCTCAAAATGAGACAAGGCTAGCAAGGACAATTTAGGCTAACAAGAAGGGGTGTTGTTGTTTTTTGTTATATTGAAAGAAAGAAAAGAATTAAAGAAATGATAGAACAGCTGGATGAGATAGGTGATATGACTATAATGAGTGAAAAAAAAGTAAGGCTGTTTAACTCCCATTTTACTTCTGATTAATGGTTTTACCAAACAAAATTATCTCTGGGCAAGAAAGAACAGAAAAGATAATAAGGAAATGATAGTCAATGCTAAGTAAGGTAAAAGTAAGAGACCACCTTGTTGCCCTTTATAAATACAAGCCATTGGCCTGGTATGCTATACCCTTGGTAATGAAAATTGACAGACATGATGTTGAACCACTGACAAGGATCTTTTATACACTATGGCAAATGGGAGAGATTCTATAACATCATTATTAATGGAATAGTTAGCAAATATCTAGAAAATGAAGTGGTGATCAAAAGAGCTAACAAAGCTTCTATAGTGTATAGTACAATGGAAAGAATGCTGGCTATAAAATCAGAAGGCCTGGTTTCAAATCCCAACTCTGTCACTTATCACTAATAATAATATTAGCTATCATTTATACGACACTTTAAAGTTTGCAAAGGGCTTTACAGACACTATCTCATTTGATTCTTACAACAACCCTGTGAAGTAGGTACCACTATCACATTTTACAGATAAGGAAACTGAGGCAGACTAAGATTCAACGACTTGTCTAGGGTAACACAACCGATCAATAGCTGAGGTTGGATTTTAACTCAGGTCTTCCTGACTTCAGGTACAGCATTCTATCAACTGTACCACTTAGCTGCATGTAAAACAATAGGGAAAAATGTAAAATCTTATATTTGGGTTCAAAAAATCAACTTCATAAATACAAAATGGGAAAAGCATGGTTAAGCAGCACTTTGTGTTCCTGAGGAGATATGGATGTCAGTGGACCACAATCTCAACATCAAAGCAAGGTGAAGTAGCAGCCTAAAAGCTTATACAATCTCAGCTCTCAGGTAAGCTCCTTGAGGGCAGGGACTGTCTTTTGTCTCTTTTTGTATCCTCAGTGCTTATTTAGCACAGTGCTTGGCACATAGTAAGTGCTTCATAAATGTTTGTTGATTGATTGATTGAAGTGAATTATGGCTTCTGGGAATGAGGAACCAGTCATATTGTTCTTAGCCCTGGTCAGATGATATTTGGATTACATACTTTTGTTCTAGGCACCACAGTATTAGGAAGGATGTGAATAAACTGGAGGACATCTAGAGAAGAACAAAAAAATTGTCAAAGACTTTGAATACATGTTGTTTAAGGACCTGCTGAAGGTACTGGGGATGATCAGCTTGGAGAAAAAGAATCTGTGGGGGAAGCAGAGTGGGGGGAGGCAGGATGATAGCTGTGTTCAAACATAAGAAGGGCTGGCATTTAGACAAAGAATTATACTTGTTTTTCTGACCCATGTGGAAGTAGAAGTAATAGTTACAAGCAGTAAAAAACCAAACTTAGATTTCATGGCAGGAAAAACATCCTAATAGTTAAATTGTCCAAAAGTGGAATGGAAAGTATTGGGTTTCTTCTCAGTGAAGGTCTTCCAACAGAACCTGGTTAACCACTTATCAGGTATGGTATAGTGCGGAATTTATTATCAATTGCATTACTCAGTCCTTTCTAAATCTAAAATTCTTGGATTCTGTAATTGTGTCTTTCATTCACTTTCCCCAAATTCCTCCTTACCCCCAAAGCCCATCTCTTCAAAGCCATTATTTGATCATTGTGGTCATATGCCTGTGAAAGGGAAACAAGATCTTTCCTTCAAAGACAGACATGCTAGCAGAGAATTCACTCCTTGTACCTCTGTTTCAAAAATGTTTTGTAGCTTCCTTGAGGCTTCACTGAGCTTCCTCAAAACTTCAGGACAATCTGCATGGCAGGGCATGAAGAGAGACAAAAGAATCTCAGGCTCAGAAAACCATAGTACAAGGCAGTAGTTGTTAAACATTTTGCTTTAACTCTTTGCTAAAACTCAATTACATAAATCCCTTGCACTCTTAAAAATTCTTAAGGACTCCAAAGAGCCTTCGATTATGTGAGTTCTATCCATTTGCCAAGAGATATTGGTAAATGTCAATAGATATTGTGCATCAGATATGTATTAAATTTTTAATTCTAAAATATTTATTCATTTAAAATAGCAATTAACACATCATGTGTTGACATAACTAACATTTTTATGAAAAATAATTGTATTTTCCAAAAGAAATAGTGAAAAGAATGTCACCATTTCACTTTTTTTTGGTAAATCTCTTTAATATCTAACCTAATAGAAGCCAGCTATATTTTCCTATCTGCTTCTAGATTCAATCTGTTGTGATATGCTACTTTGAAGTATGTGAAGAAAAGCTGTTCTCACATAAATATGTAGTTGGGAAGGGGAGGAGTATTTTAATAGGTATGCAATATACTAATATTATCATGAAAATAGTTTTGACTTTGCAGATCCCCCTGAAAAGGGTCTATGAACCACACTTTGAGAATAAGCCTTGGAGAATATAGGGAGCAAGATGACTGGCTCCATAGGCAAGGAAAGAGATAGATTGTTTGAAAAAAAGCCATGTAAAAAGTAACAAAGGAACTGGCAATTTTTAAGTAGGCAGAGCTAAGATGGCACAGTAGAGGGAGGATTCCATTTGAACTCTTTCAACACTTCCCTCAAACGACTTTTTAAAAAAACACCTCAAATCAAATTCTGAAGCAGCATAGCCAACAAAAGGTCAGGGTGAAGACTTTTTCCCACCTAAAATACCTTAAGAGTTTGGAAAGAGAGGTCTGTGACACTGGGGTAGGGCTGGCCCTGAGTAAAAAAGGTGGCAACACCAGCTGTGGGCCTCACAGGCAGCTGTGAGAACAGCTGCAACAACAGTAGCTCTCAGTTCAAAGATGCTAAGGAGATTGGACCACTGGTCAGAAAGATTACAAAGGACTCCTGAGTTTACTGGTAGCAAGAAGTAGCAGTGCTTGGCAACTTCATTGATGAATACTGTGATCTGGGTCACACTTCCAATGTGGAGAGGAGCATTTGTATTTTCTGACTGAAGAGAGCAAGGGCACTTCCTGGGTGAGGACCAGAGAGCAGAGCAGTAGAGCAATGATGACACTTCTCTCCAGATCACACCATTTTGGAAGTACAGAAAACATGGACCACCCACCGCACCCCCTCAGAACAAGCTGTGAAAACAGCAGCATGCACACACACACACACACACACACACACACACACACACACACACACACAAACCTTTAAACATGGGACAGTGAACCCTAACCCCACACCGAGAATTGGGTAGAATCCAACTCTGACATAAAATTTGAAGTCAAGAAATAGGCTGGAAAAATGAACAAACAACAACAAAGTACCTGATCGTAAAAATCTATTATGGTGGCTACCGTAAAAATCTACTATGGAAAATCAAAATGCAAACTCAAAAGAAGACCACACTATGAAAAAAGTTACAAGCAAAGCCTCAAAGGAAAATGCAGATTGGACACAACCCCAGCAAGAATCCCTGGAAAAGTTAAAGAAAGAACAAAAAAATTAATCAAATAAGAGTTGTAGAGGGAAATTGGGAAAATAAATGAGATTAATGAAAGCAAACTAACCAAAGGGAATTAATAACTTGGTAAAAGGAAGCACAAAAAAAACATTTTTAAAAATAACACTTTAAAAAACAGAATTGGCCAAATGGCAAAAAAAGGCACAAAATCTCACTAAAGAAAGAATTCCTTAAAATTCAGAATTGGGCAAATGGGAGCTAATGACTCCATGAGATATCAATAAAAAATAAAAGAAAGTCAAAGGAATAAAAAAAAAAACGGAAAAATGTGAATATCTCATTGGATTAAAAAAACTGACCTAGAAAATAAATTGAAGAGAGATAACTTAAGAATCATTATACTACCTGAAGGCCACAATAAATAAAAAGCCTGGACAACAACTTTCAGGAAATTATCAAAGAGAACTGCTCTGATATCTTAGAGTCAGAGGGTAAAAATAGGAATTAAAAGAATCTACTGATCACCTCCTGAATGAGATATCAAAATGAAAACTCTCAGCAATATTACAGCCAAATTCTTGAAATCCCAGGTCCAGCAGAAAATACTAAATGAAGCCAGAAAGAAATGATCCAAATACCACGGAGCCACACAAGATTGAACACCTACCACGTTAAAGGAGTGGAGAGCTTCAAATATGATATTCAGGAAGACAAAGGATCTAGGATTAAAACCAAGAATAAACTACCCAATAAAACTGAATATAATCTTTCAGAAGTTATCCTGAACTTTTAATGAAATAGAGAATTTTCAAGTATTCCTGATGAAAATATGAGAGCTGAATAGAAAATATGACATACAAACACAAGACTCGAGAGAAGCACAAAGAGGTAAATATGAAAGAAAAATCATAAAGGACTTAATAATGTTAAAGTTTCACCATTAAACTGTTCACATTCCTTTATGGGAAGATGATACATGTAATTGATAGGAACTTCATCATTATTGCAGCAGTCACAAAGAGTCTCCATAGAAAGAAGGTGTGAATGTGAGTCAATTATGTTGTGATGATCCTTTTTAAAAATGAAAAGATGAGAAAGAGGGATGCATAGGAAGAAGGGGGAAAGGAAAGGAAGAATGGGGGAAACTACTTCACAGAAGAGATGTGCAAAGAAGAGCTCTTACAGTGAAGGGTGGGAAATGAAGGATGGTGAACAATGTTTAAACCTCACTCTCATCTGAACTAGTTCAAAGTGAGAAGAATACATACATACATACATACACTCAGTTGGGTGTAGAAATCTATCTTACAGAACAGGAAAGTTGAAGGGGAAGGAAATAAGAGAAGAAAAGACTTATAAGAGGGACAGCAGGTTGAGAGAGCCAGTGGTCAGAAGCAAGACTTTTGAAAAGAGAGAAGGAGGAGGAGAATAAATAGAGGAAAATAAGATGGAGCAAAATGAAGTTAGTAAATATAACTCTTGATTTGAATGGAATGAACTCACCAATAAAACAGAAGCAGAGAGCAGAATGGATTGGAAATCAGAATCAAATACATTTCACTAAAAGGTGCCATAGACAATGAAGTAATATTAATATTAAACATATATGCACTGAATTGTCTAGTATCTAAATTCTTAAAGGAAAAGATAAATGAGTTGCAGGAAGAACAAGATGATAAAACTGTACTAGTGAGAGTCCTCAACTTACTCAGAACCAAATAAATTTGACCATAAAATAAATAATAAAGAAGTTAAGGAGAGGAATATTATATTTTTAAAGTTAGATATGTTAGACTTCTGGAGAAAAATTAATGAAAGAAAATATTTTTATCAATTGTACAAGGCACTTTCACAAAAAAACTGATGATTTATTAAGGCATAAAAACCTTGTAAACAAATGCAGAAAAGCGGACCTTTGAAGTATAGATTAAAAATTAATTAGAAACTAATCTGATCCTAATGAATGAGTGGGTTAAAGAACAAATCATAGAAACAATAATCTCATTAAAGATAATGACAACAATAAAAGCATATTTTAACATTTGTGGAATGAAGCCAAAAGAGTACTTAGGGCAAAATTTATATCTTTAAAGACTTGTATCAATAAAAGGGGGGAAAAGCAGATCAATGAATTGGTCAAGCAACTAAAGAACTAAGAAAAAACAAATTAAAAATCCTCAATGAAACACAAAAATAGAAATCCTAAAAACCAAATGAGAGAATAAATTTCAAGCAAAAAAAATAAACTAAAAACAACCTAAGAAATGGTTTTATGGGGAAAAACAATAAAATAGATAAGCCACTGGCTAATTTATTTTTAAAAAAAGAAAGAAGAAAACTAAATTACTAGTATCAAAAATTAAAAGGGTGAGTGCGTCACCAGTGAAAGTATAATAAAGCAATTATTTAGAGCTAGGTTGCCTACTTACAGGCCAATAAAACTGGCAAACCATGTAAAATGGATGGATATTTCTGAAAATATAAATTGATCAGATTAACAAAAGAAGAAATAGAATACTTAAATAATATTTTCTTAGAAAAAGAAATTGAAGAAGTCATAAATTAGCTCTCTAAGAAGAATTCCCCAGGAACAGACGGATTTACAAGTATATTCTACCATTAAAGAACAATTCATTTCAATACTATATCAAGTATTTGGGGGAAAAATGTTAAATAGGAGTCTTACCAAATTCCTTCTACAACACAAATACGGTGTTGATATCTAAACCAGGGAGAGCAAAACCAGAGAAAGACAACTATAAATCAATTTCCCTAATGAATATCAATGCAAAAATTTTAAATAAAATACTAGCAAAGAAACCACACCAATGTATCACAAAGATTATACACCATGATGGGATGAGATTGATATTAGGAATGCACGGCTGGTTCAATATTAGGAAAACTGTAACTGTAAGTGACCATATCAATAATAAAATCAACAAAAAATCATATGATTATATTAATAAATGCAGGAAAAGCTTTTTGACAAAATATAACACCCATTCCTATTTTAAAAAAACACTAGAAAATATAGGGATGGGTGGAGTTTTGTTTTGTTTTGTTATTAATGATAAGTGGAACTATCTAAAACCCATCAGCAAGCTTTATTTATAATGGTGACAAGGTAGAAGCCTTCTCAATAAAATCAAGAGTAAAGGAAAGATTCCATTATGACCACTATTATTCAATATTATGTTAGATATGCTAACTGCACGAATAAGACAGGAAAAGACACTGAAGGAATAAGAATAGGCAATGAGGAAACAAAACTATCACTCTTTGCAAATTATATGGTGGTATGCTTAGGGAACCCTAGAGAATCAACTAAAAGACTAGTTTAAACAATTAACAACTTTAACAGAGTTGTAAGATATAAAATAAACTCACAGAAAACACTAGCATTTCTATATTACCAACAAAACCCAGCAGAAAGAGATAGAGAAATTCCACTTAAAATAACTGCAGACAGTACAAAATATTTGGGAGTTTACCTGCCAAGACACATTTATTGTCCTGTTAGAAATGAGGTTTATTTCAGAAAACCTGAGATTTATATGAACTGATGCAAAGCGAAGTGAACAAAACCAGAACATTATACATAGTAACAGCAACTTTACGATGATGATCAATTGCGATACTTAGCTACTCTGAGCAATACAACGATCCAAAACAATTCCAAAGGACTTATGATAAAAAAAATGTTATCCACCTTCAGAGAGATAACTGATGAACTCTGAGGGCAAGCTGAAGTATAATTTTTTACTTTCTTTGTTTTTCTTGCTTTTTTGCAATGTGGTTAGAGTGAAAATATGTTTTGTATGACTTCACATGTATAATGGACCTCACATTGCTTGCCTTTTCAATGGGAAGGGGAAGAGAAAGAGGGAAGGAGAGAATTTGGAACTCAAAAACATGTTTAGATGAATGTTAAAAGTGAAGAAAGAAAGAAATGTTGGGCGGTAGTAACAGAACTAGAGAAACATTTCCACAAAACAGGGAAAATCTTGAAGATTTATGAAAGAACATAGACAGAAATAGCACAGGATGAAGAGGTATGAGTGTGTAGGAGTCTGCACCTGTGAATACATTACGCATGTTGATAAGATCTCAGATCCACCACTCCAGTCACTGGATGGTAGAAAAGGGTTTTGGGTTGGGATAGATAGTTAAATAAAGCTGGATACCTGCTCTTGATGATAAATCAGTCTATTAAGATACTTAGATGGCAATCATACAAAAATGGAAAACTGTGAGTACAAAATAGGAGTACAAACAAGGAGCTATGAGGAAAGACTATAAGAGGAAAAGACTGTTCTGGCTGCTGCTTTCAAAGACAAGACAGCAAATCAAAAAGTTTCTAAGCAATAACTATGAGAAAATTAAACTAATAACCTCTAGTTAGGTATAAGTTTGGAGAAGGAGAAGATCCCATTTCTCAAAGAGTTTCTAGTCTAGAATGGATAAGACACCAACATAGCTATAATACACAACATTGCACAATAATTCAAGTAAGCACTTATTAAACATTCACTGTGGTAGGCATTGGTGATACAAAGACAAAATCTAAACAATTCCTACATTCTAGTTGCTGCTAGGCTACTGGATTAGAGAATTTTAAAAAATTCTGTCTGAGGTATGAGAGGGAAAACTTTTATCAAGAAGTGGGATCAGAAGAAGTTTCCCTGAGGAGATGCTATTTAACTAGGTCTTGAAAATAAAGGTTCTTAACCATTTTTTTTTTGCATCATGAGTCTCTTTGATAATCTGATGAAGCCTATTTACCCCTTCTTGGAATAATATTTTTAAATGCAAAAAATAAATACAAAGGATTGCAAATGAAACCAAATGATACACATTTTCAATGTTTTTCTTTTAAAAACATCTTCATGGATCTTAGGTTAAGAATCCCTATTTTAGGGATGAAGATAATCAAAAACAAACACTTTCGAAAAGAGACAGAGTCAAGGGAGAAAATTCAATAAAGGGGGATAGGTTAGGAAGAAGCAAAATATAGTTAGTCTTTCACAACGTGAGTATTGTGGAAGGGT
>JAQQSZ010017251.1:0-10845 GCA_028646595.1 Phalanger gymnotis | reverse complement strand
AGAGAGAGAGAGAGAGAAGAGAAGAGATGGAGAAAGAGACAGAGAGAGACAGGGAGAGAGAGAGACAGAGAGAGACAGAGACATAGAGAGAGACACACAGAGACACAGAGAGAGAGAGACAGAAAGAAGAGAAGGAGACAGAGAAAGAGAGATAGAGATAGAGAGAAGAGAGAGAAAGAGGGAGAGAGAGAAAGAGACAAAGACAGAGCAGCAGAGACAGAGAGAGACAGAGAGACAGAGACAGAGACAGAGCGAGTGCTTAGTAACCATGGTGCTGCTGGGTCTCTGGGGCTGCTTTCGTTTGATCTTTTGCATCTCCAATGTGTAGGAGAGAGAGTAAAGGGGGGAGAGAACAAGCATTTACATAGCACCTACTATGTGCCAAGAGCTGTGCTAATATAAATTTTATCTCATTTGATCATCACATCAATCCTGGGAGGCAGGAACTGTTATTATCCCCATTTTACAGCTGAGGAGACTGAGCAAGCAGAAGTAACATGACCTTCCCAGGGTCACATAGCTTGTAAGTGTCTGAGGCAGGATTTGAACTCGGGTCTTTAGCACAATACCTGACACATGGTAGGTTGAACTGAATTGAACTCGATTACATTATCCTCATAGAGGTGTTCTGCTGAGGTCATTCACTGTTCCTCTGAGGCAAGTCCTCTGGTCATACCCATAGGGCAGATGGGGGAAAGCAGGAAGCACAAGGTTTACCTAGCTGAGGTGACAGGTGCTTCGGGGAAGGGGAGGCCATTGAGAAGCTCCTGGGGGGGGGTGGCATGGAAGGTCTGTCTGATGGAGCCTTGAAAGGATGGGCTGTGGCCCCAGGAGGAGGGGCCCCCTCCAAAGAGCTGGAGACAGGCTGAGGAAGACTCTGGACTGGGAGTCAGAGGGCCTTGCTTCAGAGCCCAGCTCTGCCATTTCCCAGCTGGGTCCCCTTGGACAAGGCTCTTCCTGTCTCAGCTCAGTTTGCCCATCTGTAACACGAGGGCGTTGTTCTAGATGCCTTGCGAGGCCCCTCGGGCTCTGAGTACTTGATCTCATGATCCATGGTGGGTTGCTCCACTGCAGGTACCCAAAGCGCCTACACAAAGTGGTGAGGAAGCTGGTCCCCAACTGTGATGTCCGCTTCCTCCTCTCTGAGAGTGGCAGCGCCAAGGGGGCGGCCATGGTGACCGCGGTGGCTGGTCGGGTACAGGCCCAACGGAAGCTGATCGACGAGGTGCTGTCCCTGTTCCAGCTGACGCGGGGGCACCTGGTAAGTGTGAAGAACAAGATGAGGGCCGAGATAGATTACGGGCTGAAGAAGGAGACCCAGCCACTGGCCACGGTGAAGATGCTGCCCACCTACGTCTGTGCCATGCCCGACGGGACAGGTATGCTCCAAAGCTGGGGATCCAGCCCTCCAGCTGCCGTTCTGTGTGTGGCCTGATTCAGGTCTTTGTGCAGATGTTCAAGGCCTTGTTTTAGCCCCAAGATAATACAGCTGAGAGCCGGGAAGGACCTTGGAGGACATCTGATCCAATTCATTCACTTTACAGACAAGGAAGCAAACCCAGGGAGGTGACTTGCCCAAGGTCACATACTTGTTTACTTTGGACATGGATAGGCTGGGCAGGCAGGCTAGGGTGGAGATCAGCTCCTTGGAGGTAGCACCTCCATGGCTAAAATCACAGATCCACCCAAACAAATAACATTATACTATAAAATAATCCTTTATGTGGGGGCAACTAGGTGGCACATTGGACAGAGTGTGAGGTCTGGAGCCAGGGAGTCTTGAGTTCAAAACTGGCCTTAGACATTTACTAGCTGTGTGACCCTGGGCAAGTCACTTAACCCCTATTTGCCTCAGGTCCTCATCTGCAAAATGGGGACACCAGAAGGAAATGTCAAACCACTCCAGTATCTTTGCGAAGAAGACCCCACAGACAAAAAGTCCAGAGTCTGACAGACATAATTGAAGAAAAACAGTTTGTTCCATTCTTACTTAAACTTTCAAGACAAATACTAACAGACAAAGAATGAAACAAAACGTGATCTAAATCTCCAAAGAAAGCCTTAAACTTTGAAGTACTTATGATTGGGTGACAAAGAAAAAATGAGAATATTATAATATTCAATTTAAATTGTCCTCCTCTGAATCCCCAAGGTCCTCGGCCTCTTTTAAACAAACAGCCCTTGTCGACGTGCATCCTCTTCTTGTCTATTGTTCTTACTTTGCATCCATCTAAAGCAGGGGTTCTTAACTCTTTTTGTGTTGTGAGGACCCCCTCCCCCGACAGTCTGGTGACTCTTTCTCAGAATCATATTTTTAAATTCATAAAATAAAAATTAAATTAAATTCATAAAATAAAACGCATAGGATCACAAAGAAAACCAATGCTTACATTCTTCACAGGCTCTCATTTTTAGGGTGTCTATTGATGATAATAATAGTAACAGCTAGTGTTTATACACTGCTTTTTGAGGTTTGCAAAGTGCTTTACAAACATTATCTCATTCGATTATCTCAACAGCCCTGAGAAGTAGGTGCATCGTTATCTCCATTTCACAGATGAGAAAACTGAGGCAGGCAGTGTTTCAGTGATTTGCCTAGGGTCACACAGCCTGTAAGTTTCTGAGTCTGGATTCGAACTCAGATCTGCCTGACTCCAGGCCCAGTGCTCTAACCATTGCACCATTTAAGTGCCTAAATATAATGTATTTTTTGAGTGAGTGAAAAAGTGCTTACTAAGACTCCCTCCTGCACCGTGCTTGGTATTATGTAAATACAGAAGTGAGATGCCCCCTGCCCTCAAGGTGCTTATAGTCTAATGAGGGGGTGACAACACATATGGGGCAGTGGGGGGCCCAGAAAGGGAGTTTGGGTTTAAGGAAAAGTCCCCAGGAATGCCGGCCAGTGACACCAGTCAGATGGGGCCACTTGAACTGCCTCCTGTAAATATTTCTTTATGCCAAGGTTTGCCTGGCACCGTTTGAGAGGCAGGGGAGCAGGAGAGTTGGTCAGGGCTGGGATACCCTTTAGAAAGGCTCCCCAAATTGTATAGGTATATCTGCACAGTACAGATAGTACTCCCTGGCTCTGAAGTCAGAGGCCCTGGGTTCAAATTCTGCTTTGGAAGTTTATGCCCTGTGTGACCTTGGGCCAGTCACCTGTCTAGGTCTCTGTTTCCTCATCTGTAAAATGGGGGCATTAGACTGGACAGCGATCTCTAAGTTTATGATTTTATGACGCTGTATTTGTTTCACAAAAGCAGTGGGGAGTCACAGAATAGGAAATCAGTCTTGGGCTCAGGGAGACTTGAGTTCAATCAATCAACTGACACATGGTGGCCATGTGACAGTGTGACAGTGGTCAAGTCCCTTTACCTCTCTGTGCCCCAGGCAACTGTCTCACACTGTTAAGATACAGAGAGTTATCCATGCCAGAAATTCCCAACACTGATGAAATCAAAAACCATATTTTAAAAAGCACAACAAAACCCAGAGGCTGAGCAGGCTTCTGCTTTTGCTGGCCCTCAGGGTCCCATGAGAAGTCTACCAATTCCTCCTAGGGCCTTGGCACTCTCAGAGGGTCATTCCACTTTGAGATCCTACGGTCCCTAAGAACAGACTTCAAGGAGTGATGATTTCTGCTGTGTCGCTGCTCCCTCTGCTGGCAAAGATCAGATCTTGTGATGACCTGATAATTCAATTCCCTGATTTTTAAAACTTTTTTATTAAGCGCCCACTATGTCTCAGGCCATGGGGATACAGAGACAAAAATGAATCAGCTTCTGCCCTCGGAGAGTTTATATTCCACTCAACAGAGTGTGGTTCTTCATGAATTACAATGGCAAAAAATTCATCCCCTGTCACCAGTGTGATGAGGAGCCTTGGTCCGTTTGGGGAGATGGGTGCTTGATAACAGCTGTGCCCTGTCTCCTGACTCAGCCTTTACAGCTTGGTTAGACTTGCCAGGTTCTTGTGTGCCTCAGGCTCAGCCTTGGAGGTGCCAGGGTGACCCCTCAGGCCACCGTGAGGCATCACAAGACGTCATTAATACACCAGAGTTTATTCCACAATTTTCCACCACTTGGATGTATATATTATTTTTGTTAAGTCATTTTCAGTCATGTCTGACTCTTTGTGACTCTGTTTGGGGTTTTCTTGACAAAGATAATGGAGCGATTTGTCATTTCCTTCTCCAGCTCATTTTACAGATGAGGAAACTGAGGCAAACAGGGTTAAGTGACTTGTCCAGGGTCACGCAAGCTCATAAGCGTCTAGGGCAGGATTTGAACTCACTTCATCTATAAAATAAGAGTGATAAGCCTTGGTTGAGGCCGGGGCACCCAGGAAGAGATGACCTCTGAGGCTCCTTCCAAGGCTTGGATCGGTGAATCTATGAACGTGTCTTTGCAGCCCCTGGTTGCTGGTTCATTTGGAATAGCCCTCCCTCACAAGACACCCTGATTTTCTTCCCTGCAGAGAAAGGCAAATACCTGGCTCTGGATCTTGGAGGGACCAATTTCCGGGTCCTGCTGGTGAAGATTAGCAGTGGGCGGAGATCAGTGAGGATGTACAACAAGATCTTTGCCATTCCACTAGAGATCATGCAGGGCACGGGGGAAGAGGTAGGTCTGGGCACCTGACTCTGTGAGGCCTCCCGGGGCATGCCGGCAGTGGGGCTGCCTCGTGTGACACCCCACGCCCTCTCCCCGCAGCTGTTTGACCACATCGTGCACTGCATCGCTGATTTCCTGGATTACATGGGCATCAAGGGGGCCAGTCGGCTGCCCCTGGGCTTCACATTCTCCTTCCCCTGCAAACAGGCCGGCCTGGACAAGGTAAGACCTCGGCTTATGCGGCCTGGACCTTGCTCCGCCTTCCTTCCCCCGATACTCCTGAGCTGTTTAGTGAGGCCAAGCAGCTGGAGGGACCTCAGAGGGTGTCTGGCCTAACTCTCATCTGACAGATGGGGAAACCAAGGCATGCAAAGGGGAAGGGACCTGTGTAAGGTCAGACAGCCAGTAAGTGTCAGAGGAGAGGTTCAAACCCTGATTCTCTGATTCTCAGTCAGACAGGTGTTGGGGGAGGAGGAGGGAAGGGAACAATGACAAGGGTCAGAGCATTTATTAAGCGCTTTCTGTGTACTTTGGGGCCACAAATACAAGCCGGCAAAACAATCCCTCCCTCCAAGGGCTTACATTCTAATAGGAGAAGACAACACATTGAGGGGTGCTGGGAAGGAGGTTGGGGGTTCGAGAGCTGGCGTAGTTGGCGATGGGAAAGAACTGCGTAGCCTCTCGGAGTCTCTTTCCACATCCATAAAAACACGGAACTCTTAGAATCCATGGAGATGTGCTCTGTGGAAGAGCAATGATATCAGAGCAGAAGGGAAAGGGGAAGGGGAAGAAGCATTTATTAAGCGCCTCTTGTGTGCCAGGCACTGTGCTGAGGGCTTTTAAAATATGATCTCGTTTGATCCACATGACAACCTGGGAGGTCAGTGCTGTCACTGTCCTCATTTTACAGATGGGGAAGCCAAGGCAGACAGGGGTAAAGGGACTGGCCCAAGGTCACACATCCATTGTGTCAGGTCTCCCTCACTCTGAAACTTTTGGTCCATCCACCTCTGTGAGCTTGTCCATCCTGCTACCTGTGCCCACAATCCCTTCCTCCCCCCTTCCCCTGGTGGATTCCTCCTCATCCTTTAAAGTCCAGCTCCAGGAAGAGTCCTCTCATCTCCTTGGCCTGCCAGCAATAATCTCGCCCTATAGAGAGCCCCCCTTTATAACCCTGATACATCGATGTTATATTGTATATCAAAGTGTGTGTGTGTGTGTGTGTGTGTGTGTATGTGAATGTCGTATTTCTCTCCTAGCCTAGAAGAGCCATAAAGACAGAGATCTGCTCTTTACAAACTGCGCATGTCCTTGAGTGTGCCTCAAGTACACAGCAGGTGCTTAATAAATGCTTGCTGCTTTGAATCAGTCATGGAGCTAGGAACCCTAGCACCTTAGTGCCTCGGTCCATCCCTCACAAGAAGGCTCTGGGGCATGCAGGCATCTGGCACCAAACTGCTGCTGCTGCTGCTGCTTCTGCAGCAGCCATTTTTAGTAGATGGTGAGGATTGGGTTGATCCGAGCGCAGACTGTTACCTGCACAAACACGGGTAGTGTTCTCAGCCATCACCACTGTCTCTCCCCTCTGGAGGAGGAGTTCTGGCTTCTGGCCATCCTGTTGCTTATTCTGCTAACAGGCAGGTAGAGCAGGGACAGGACTGGTCATTTCCACTTTTCAAAGGAAGAAACTGAGGCCTAAGGGTTAGATTGAAAACTTTCTAGAAACCACACGGGCTGAGCTAGCACTTGAACCCAATTCCCTAGCATCCTTGGATCATAGATTCCCTCTCCACTCGATACTCAGTTAACTGAGACCCAGAGTATCATGTGGAACTTTTTTTCTTTCTAAAAATCCTCTCGGATGGAGCTTCCCAGCTGTCCCAGACACATCGTCATGCTGCCCCTCTTAGAGCTGGTGGGGACTCCAGAGGTCCTGTGGTCCAGCTTCTTTGGAGCAGAAATAACACTTGATGGGCTCCGTCCTGGCCCCTCTTCCCTCCTCTCTGCGTCCTCTTTCTCTCAGTGGTCTCAGCAGCTGCTGCAGATCGTCTCTGTGCACATCATTCCCAGATGCCCAGACTCAGCCTTAGCCTTCTGGGCTACATCCTGAGTCATCAGCCGCCTTCTGGACATTTCTCGCTGGACATCCTGTAGGCGTCTCACGTTCAACACGTCTGAAAACAACTTTTTACCTTCCCCCCAAACCCACCCCTTCTCCTGACTTTCCCAATTTCTGTCAAGGGTATCGCTATCCTTCGAGTCACCCAGGTTTCCTGGGAGTCAGGCTCAGCAGTTCCTTCTTCTGCACCCCTCATATGTTCAGTGGTCAGATTTTGTTGATTCTATTTTTCACTACATTCTCTCTCTCTCTCTCTGTCTGTCTCTCTCTCTCTCTCTCTCTCTCTCTCTCTCTCTCTCTCTCTCTCTCACTATCTGCCTCTGCCTGTCTCTGTCTGTTTCTCTCCGTCTGCCTCTGTCTCTGTCTGTCTCTCTCTGTCTGTCTGTCTCCGTCTGCCTCTGTCTCTCTGTCTGTCTCTGTCTTTCTCTGTCTCTGTCACTATCTCTTTCTCCCTCCCCACTTATACAGTAATTGCCTCATTACGTCATTACCTGTGTCCCCTGGATTATTGCAGTCGGTCTCCCAGGTCCTAGTGGTTTACCTTTCCCGATCCATCCTCCATACGCCCATCTACGCCGCCTCATGAGCTTCCTGAGTTAATCCCAGTCTGACCCTCGCTGTAATCCAGGTGGTGACGAGTTGTGCGGGCGCGGGCAGGGTTAACTGATCCTTCCGTTGTTCAGAATAGCTTCCCGCCTTCGCCTTCTCTTTCAGGGGATCCTTGTGGAGTGGACCAAAGGGTTCAAAGCCACGGACTGTGAAGGGGAAGATGTGGTGGACATGCTCAGGGAAGCCGTTAAGAGGAGAAATGTAGGTGCTGGGGACCCCCACACGGACACCCGGACTCGCCTTCTTCCCCCTCCCCCTGCCCTTATTCCCCGGCTCCCCGAGTCCTGCTTCCCCCGAGCGCCTCCAGCCTAGGAGCACAGGGGGATAAGATGGGGGGAGCCCTGGGTCCGCCGGGGGGGTGGCGGCTCCCGATGCTCGTCGGAGAACTCTCTCCTGTTGTAGGAATTTGAGCTGGACGTCGTCGCAGTCGTCAATGACACCGTGGGCACCATGATGACCTGTGGCTATGAGGACCCTGACTGTGAGATCGGCCTCATCGCAGGTAAGCCTGATTCCTTCTGTTACAACATCTCCTGCTCATTGGCACCAGCCCAATTGCTTGGTTCAGTGGTTCTTGCCACAGGACTAGAAGGTTAGGGTTTCTTACTGTCTCTGGGCTGCATCCCAGCTCCTACACCAAGCTCTTTGACCCTGGGAAATTCATTTAATCTGTCTGAGCCTTGGTTTCCTCATCTGTAAAATGAGGTAAATTATACCTGGGCCACCTACCCCCAAAGCCACTGTGAAGAAGGTGGCTTATAAACCGTTAGAGCTTTATAGACATGTGAGAGGTTGTTTTAGTGTATAGGTGGGGAAACTGAGGCACAAAAGATGATTTGCACAAGGTTTTATTGCCAAGAAATAAGGTAGCCAGGACGGGGGTCTCAGATCTGATTCTTAATCTGAGCAGTGCCTGTCTCTTGCCAGGGACCTTTTAGACAGGCAGACAAACAGATAGATAGATCAATAGATAGATGGATAAACGGATGGATACATAGAAACGATGGGCAGACACACAGAAAGATGACAGATCGATAGATGATAGATAGATGTTAGAGATAGATAGATGATAGATAGATGGATAGATAGATAGGTGGAAGAGATGGATGGGTAGATGGATATATAGACAGATGAATGGATAGATTGCTCTGTTATCTTCTGGGACTCAGATTCCTTTTCTGTAAAATGAAGGCTCAGCCTGGATGTTTTCTGAGGCTCCTCCCAGGTCTCCATCTATGAGCCTTTTTTCCTTCCTTGCCTTTGAGGGAGGAGAAAAGCAAAACAATTCAATGGACGTGAATTAAGTGGCTTCCCTGTGCTGGTCTCTGAGGATGTGACAAAACCAAGCATGCGCACATACACACACACACATGTACACATACACACACGCGCGCGCGCGCACACACACACATGCATGCACACACACACACACACACACACACACACACACACACTCAGAAGAGTAGTGAATTTACAGATCCTAGAATCTTGGAATGCTAGATTTGAAAGGAACCCAAAGATCACCTGCTTTAATCTGTGTCTGGCCTCATAAGGATTTATCCCTGAAGGGAAGAAGCTGAGCCAGAGCATAGATGAAAAGCTCCCAAGGACCTGAGAGGCTTTCTCCCCCAACCCCCTCCTTTTATAGATGAGGGAAGTTAAATGAGGGGGCTGAGGTCACACAGGACTCCACACAAAGCACTTTTTCCTCTGCCATACTAATAACCTTGTCTATTCATTAATCATTTAAAAATCAGACAGCTAAATGACCAAGACCTCAGGCCTAGCAACAGGACAAAACCAGATCCCTATTCTCTTTACTCTGAGTAAAGGCCGCTACCCCAATTCCTTCATCACTTGTATTTTTTGCGACACCCCTTTAATTGAACTATTGGCTTCCAGTCTCTCTTCTCTTCAGCCCGACCTTGACCCAGTTGACAAAGTAATTTTTCTAAATCACAAATCTGATCCTTTAATCTGGCTCTGGGGAGCATTGTATGTGACACCTGAGACATCTGGTTCTGTGCCATGGAGGTGAGTGTCTCTGGCTAGCAGTTGGCCCTGTCACAAGGGAAAAGTGTAGAGTCCATGCCAACCAATGGATTATTCTATGACTGGCCTAACTCGTTGCAGCCAAGCTCGTCACATGAGCAAACACTGGGCATCAAGGCGTGGATTTTTTGGCTACAGCAGTTCCGCAGGGCAGAGTGTTTACCATGTGTGTCTGAGGTAGGTTTGTCCAAGCTATCGACATCGCAGCTTCTCAAGATATCATTGGGGCTGATGGCCATTGGGCTTCCTTTCAGGTACAGGCAGCAACGTGTGCTACATGGAAGAGTTGAGGAACATTGAGCTGGTGGAAGGGAATGAGGGCAAGATGTGCATCAACACCGAGTGGGGCGGATTTGGGGATAACGGCTGCCTGGACGAGATCAGAACCCAGTATGACACTGAAGTAGATGAAGGCTCCCTAAATCCTGGCAAACAGAGGTAAAGCTGAGAGAGTTCTGAGGCGACCTTCACGAGCAGGCTGCATTCACCCCCGCTCCAGGGTAAAGGGGAGGCCTCCTGGGACAGGGAAAGAGCACTGGGCTTTCGTTTAGATACTGGTTCTGCTGCTTACTTATTCCTGTGTAGCCTTCAGCAAATCATTTAGTTTACTTGAGCCTCAGTTTCCTCATCTGTAAAATGAGGTTGGACTAGGTGGCTTCTGAAGTCCTTTCTAGCCCTAAATCTATGAGCTTAAGGCCTGGCAGGGTTGTGTTGGGGCACAGTTCAGGAACTCACTGACTTACTCTCTCCCCCAACAAAGGGAATATGAAGCAGAACCTAATGTCTTGGGCAGCAGCCTTTTAAAAGGTGGTTGCCCTTCTATTTATGTTAAAAAATAAGTATAGGAATCAAAAGATTTTTCTTCATCGTGATAATATTTATTTGTAACATACATAATGGATAAACATTAGAGACTTTGCCACTAAGAACAGGGGAAAGGCAGGGCTGTCTAATAGTACTGTTCAGAATAATTTTTTAAATCCTTGCAATAACAATAAGGAAAGAACAGGACATGAAGGGATTAAGTGCTAGCAAATAAGGGATTTACAAACCTCCTTTTGATATATTTTTATGTACGCAGAAAAGTCAAGAGACTCAATAAAAACATTTGAGACAATAGATTGACTTTCCTTCACTAGCTCCATCCAACTCTGATGCCTTATCATAGTAGGGAGGTGACTCAGGGTTTTTAAGGCCCATGCTGATAGATTGTGAGCTGGGGGGAAGAGAATCCTACTAAGGCTCTGAGTATGGGCTGGTGGTAGACTATACGTCATTGGCACAGCTCAATTTAGAGAGGTCTAAATTACCAGGTTAGCCGACGGGGGAGGATTTTATTTTCCAACCACTGCCACTCAAAAATGGCTCTAAAGAGGATACATTTATATAAACACTATTTACACATCTATATTTAGGGGCAATTATTCTTGTATCGGTAATACACTTTTTTTTTTT
>JAQQSZ010017250.1:0-10845 GCA_028646595.1 Phalanger gymnotis | reverse complement strand
ATGCAGCCTCTGAAACTGAGATGCAACAAAGTATAGATCAATTCTCTGCTGCTTGTGCTAATTTTGGCCTAACAATTAGCACCAAGAAAATGCAGGTACTCATTCAGCCATCACCACACCATCCACAAGTGGAACCATTGGTTACAGCAAATGAAGAAATTTTGAATGCTATGGATAAGTTCACTTACCTTGGTGGTGTACTTTCTAGGGATGTACACATTGATAATGAGGTTGACGCACACATTGCCAGAGCTAACTCAGTGTTTGGAAGGCTCTGAAGAAAAGTATGGGAGAGAAGAGGTATTAGACTGACTACCACAGTGAAGGTCTACAGAGCTGTGGTGCTGACCTCATTGTTGTATGTCTGTGAAACCTGGACAGCATACCAGTTCCATGCCAGGATACTGAATCACTTCCACTTGAATTATCTTAGGAAGATGCTGAAGATCACCTGGCAGGATAAGGTACCAGACACTGAGGTCCTTATTCGAACTAAACTGCCAAGCATTCAAACTCTGCTTCACAGAGTGCAACTCCAAAGGGCTGGCCACATTGTTTGAATGCAAACCGTACGTTGCCAAAAAAGATTGTTTTATGGAGAACTCATACAGGGCAAGTGTTCACATGGTAGTCAGAAAGAGTGATACAAAGACACTCTCAAGACCTCTCTTAAGAAACTTGAACCTGACTGTGTGACATGGGAGACACTGGCACAGCACTGCTCAGCATGGCATGTTCACATCAGAGAAGGTGCTGTGCTCTGTAAGCAAAGCAGAATTGAAACAGCTGAAAGGAAATGCAGGATGCACGAATTTAAAGTATCCACCCAAATGCTAGCGCAGACTATTTGTGGCCAACCTGTGGTAGCATTCTGAGTTCGTATTGGTCTGATCAGCCACCGTCAGACACACTGAAACTTGACTATAGCATAGTTATGTCATTTTGGTCCTCTTCAAGACTGAAGGACAACAACCAATACCTAAAAATTCTATTGACCTAATTTAGTAAGGTGAAAAGAACCATGGATTTAGGATACAAAAGTCCTGCCTTCCATCCCAGTTTCAGTCACCACTAACTAGTTGTTTCACCTTGAGTATGTTTGGAGCAGCTAGGAGGTGCAGTGGATAGAGAGCCAGACCTGAATTAAGGAAGACTTATCTTCCTGAGTTCAAATTTGGCTTCAGAAACTTACTGGCTGTGTTTCTCTGGGTAGCTTAACCTTGTTTGCTACAGTTTCCTAACCTGTAAAATAAGCTGGAGAAAGAAATGGCAAACCACTTGAGTATCTTTGTCACGAAAACCCCAAACGGACTCACAAAGAGTCAAACATGACTGAAAAACAAGAACATGTTTGTTAACTTCTTTAATCTTCAATATCTTTAAAAATGATGGATGTACAACTTCTAGGTAATAAGAATAACAAGATGGTAGATTAGACATCTTCTTTGATGCCCACAACTTCTCACATCTTTCCAAAACAGAAAGTATATGCCAAGTTTCAGTTGTCTCCATGGTCTGGACATTCAGAATCAAAAAGAAGGTTATAACAATAAAAATAAAAAAAACGGGAGCTGATGCTCACTAACTCAACTCATTCAACTCCCTTCTCCTAACCTCCCTTGCCGTGAGGCCATGCTAGCAGACTCAAGGACATAAAACAGGCTTATATGAAAATCCACCCTGTATCATAGATCCTTCAGGAACAAAAAAAAAACTGTTGGTGCCAGTGCTACAAAGCTCTAAACTGCTGAGTCAGAGAACTGAGTAACAAACGGAGTGAAACAAATCATCCAGACAGACCACTGTGTGTGTGGGGGGAGCATTCTACCAAGCCCCTGGGAAAGAGCACAGCATCCAACTGAGGCCAGTTCTGAACACCCAAAAATCAGTCAGACAGATACCTAGGCAGATAAACCATGAATTGCCCAGTATAAGAGGAGGCTGAGATGCTTGGAGATTCAGTCCCCAAGAAAATCTCAGTCAAAAGACAAGGAGTTTGGAAATGAGTGTGAAGAAAACTAAGAGGAGAAAAAGACTAAAAGTACCAAAGATTTCAAGAAGAAGAAAGCTCAAAGACCTTGAACATAAATAGATCAATCAACAGGAAAAACAGTAACAACAGAAGGAAATATGGCCTCCAGATATGGTAAATGAGTTCAGGCGTCTATGCATAAATATTATAAAATAAAGGAAAATGATCCAACATTTGACGAGAAAGAGGAGCCAGTGCAATTTGAGAATAGGAAACCACCACAACTGCTATTCCTGAATTGTTTAAAGGAGAAAAGGGAACAATAAGATTAGAATTTATGTTCTATACAGGATAAATAATAAATAGAATAGAAAAATTTGAATTTGTAATGGCAAGACTCAACAAAGAAACAAAAATGACAACAATACATTCAGAATAAAAAACACACAGAAATGAAGGACAATAAGAAGTAAAAAAGAACAATAATGTAAAAAAAATGATCACTATGCAAGCAAAACAAACTGAACTAGAAGACAGCACATATACAAAGAGATGACATCAGGGTCATAGATAGGCCTCCCAGAAGAACGGCACAAGTCAAAAAAAAAAAAACCCTTAACATTATAATGAAAGAAATAATAGAAAAGAAATGCCATAGAAGATGAAATTCCAATTGAAAAAATTCACAGATTGCAAGGGTGCGGGGGGGGGGGGATGGTGGCAGGGGAGAGGGGAGGACAAAGCTGCAAAATCCAAGCTACAATGGTTAAATTGAAGAAATCAATTCATAAACAACAAATTCTATAAGACATTAGGAAAAAAGACCTTCAAATGCAAAGAAATGACATTTGAATAAGGCAAGACTATTCCCTACCCACTAGAAATAGGAGGGGTTGGAATAATTTGTTCTGAAGAGCAAAAGAGCTCAGGATGCAGCCCAAGGTGATTTGTTCTGCAAATATGAGCTAAACCATACAGAACAAAATATGGCTATCCAACAATAAAGAAGAGTTTGAAACATTTTCATAAAGAAAACCAAAACTGAAGAGATTATTTGCTTATACCCCAAAAGACAGAAATGCAGGAGGAGTTAATAAATATAGCTGTCAAAGACAGTAAGAACAATGGAGTGAGAACAGAGACCAGTGAAAGACTTCACTCTAAATACACACAAGTAGACAGAAATGATGGCAGAGATCTGGTAGAGGTAACAATGAAGCGGTGGTCAGGGGGCATTATGGACAGAACCTGGCAACATTATGCTTACAGGTAAATGTTTCCTTTGCAGAACTACATTACAATATGGAAGGTACATAAAAGAGGGGGAGGGGAACAGAGTAGTGAGTGAAGCATGGGGTCAAATAAAGGGCTATCGATGAAGGAGAGGTGATTTCAATGATTTCTTAAAGAGAAAAGCCTATAGGGGACTGGGTAAAGAGGAGAGGGGAAAGACTAAAAATGGAGAAAGAAGAAAGCCTTACTTCAGAGGTGGGAAGGAGTTCTTCTGATGAATAGTCTGACAAACGAAGAGAGAGGGTTCGTGAAGGGAGGTGAGTATCTTATAACAAATAAGGTCCAGAGGATTTGGTGCTTGGAAAGTCTACTTGTCATGGGCAAGGAGAAGTTTGAACCCCTCGAGGTAACTGGCACCTAGAAGAATGGGAGAGCATGGACACAGGGAGGATATTTCTAAGCAAATGTAGAAAAAAAAGGTCAACAAGAGAGGAATCAGATCAGTGATGGGCTGCATAATCAGAGATGTGGGGGGGGGGAGTGGGTTCTTACCATGAAACAGTGTCCTCTCTGCCAACTGCAATAACTCACATTATTCTGGAAATGACAGAAGAGGAGAATCCATGAGGCATACCCTACAAGGCAATACAGGCTCCCTAGAGGGGAGATCCTAGAATGGATTCCTTGGAAGCTTTGAATACAGGAAGAACACAGAGAAAAAAAGAGACCAGATCATTTTAGGGGTCATGAATCAGAGAAAGATGGAATGAAAGAGAAGACAGATAATGACAAGAGTGAAGGAACTCTTGTGGAAAGGAAAACAAAATAAAACTTTAAAACTAAGGAACAATAAGGTTAAAATGGTTACATGATTTAGACAAAAAGAGTGATACCATAAACAAATTAGGGGAGCATAGGAAACATCTGTCAAATCTATGGATAAGGGAAGAATTAATTACCAAACAAGAAATAGAGACCATTATGGGATATAAAATGAATAATTTTGATTACATTACACTTAAAAGTTTTTGCACCAACAAAACCACTGTTGCCAAGAGTAGAAGAAAAGCAGAAAACTAGGTGTGTGGGGATGAAGGTGGTGAGGATTTTACAGCAAGTTTCTCTGATAAACACTAATTTATCAAACATATTAGATAATTGAGGAAAATTAATAAGACTACTAGTCTTCCCCCAATTGATAAATTGGTCAAAGGATATGAACAGACTATTTTCAGAAGAAAAAAAATCAAAGCTACCTATAGTCATACAAAATGCTTTAAATCATTAATTATTAGGGAAATACAAATTAAAACAACTCTGAGATACCACCTCATACCTATCAGATTGGCTAATATGACAAAAAAAAATGACAAATGTTGGAGGGCATGTGGAAAAATTAGGATGCTGATACACAGGTGGTGGGATTGTGAATGGATACGACCATTCTGGAGAACAATTTGGAACTATTCTCAAAGATCTATAAAACTGTGCAATACCACTACTAGATCTGTATAGCAAAAAGATTTTTAAAAAGGCAAAGGATTTAAATGTACAAATATAAGTATATTCATTCATCAAAGTCTTTTGCCTTTTAATAACGATAACAATCGCAGTTTTTTTGTGGTGTCAAAGAATTGGAAATTGAGAGGATACTCAAAAATTGGGAAATGGCTAAACAAGTTGTGTTGTATCAGGCCTGTACAACCTGCAACACACCAAAGGATTTGGGGCAGCCCACAAAAAATGAAGAGGAAAACATCCTCATCCTCATCTTCAGGTTGTGCAGGCCCTTTGGTATGACTGGTAATAGAATATTATTGTGCCATCACAAATGATGAGCAGGATGTTTTCAGAAACCTGGGAAAACATATAAAATGATGCAAAGTGAAATTTGCAGGACCAAGACAACATTGAACATACTAATAGTCATATTGTACGATGATCAGCAGTGAATAACTTAATTATTCTGATCAGTATAGCATCTAAGACAATTCTAAAGGCCTTAGGATAAAAAATGCTACCACCTCCAGACAAAGAACTGATGGTGTCTGCATGAAGATTGAAGCAACATATTTTTTACTTTTTTCTGGTCTGTGTTTTCTTTTGCAACATGGATAATATACAACTATGTTGTGAATGACTACACATGTATAATTTATATAATATTGCGTGCCTTCTCAAGGATGAAGAAGGGGAGAGAGGGGAGAATTCGAACACAAAATTTTAAGAAATAAATGTTAAAACTGTTTTTACCTTCAATTAAAATTTTTTTTTAATTAAAAAAAAAACTAAACTAAACCAAATAACAGCACTAGCTGAACAGGAGGAGAAGAAAGAACACAAAACAAGAAAAGAGGTAAGGGAAAGAAAGTCAATAGGAATAGGGACATTTAAAAAAATTAAAGTAACTGAAGGAATGTAAGTTAGCATTCGCAACAGAAGAGGGAACTTGAAACTGAAAAGCTTCTGCACTGACAAGATTAATGCATCCAGGACGATAAAGGAAGTGGTCAAACGGGGAAAAAATAACTTTGCATTAAGTTTCTCCGATAAGGGATTGACATCTAAGATACACACACACACACACACACACACACACACACATACATATACACACAATATAGATAGATAGATACATGACTAATAGATATTTCCCATTAGATAAATAAACAAAGGATATGAACAAAAACTCCTCAAAAGAAGAATCGCAAACTATTCGAAACCACATAAAAAATCTAAATCGCTAATGATAAGAAAAATACAAATAAAAATAACCCAGAGTTTTCACTGCACATCCTGCAAATTGGCAAAACTGATAAAAAATGTGAACAATCACTGTTCAAGGGTTGAGGAAAGACATACATTGTTGTTCAATCCGTGACATAGCAAAACCATTCTTTAAAGCAATTTGGAATTTTGCAAGTAAAGTGATTAAAATGTCTATGCCCTTCAAACCAGAGACTCTATTTAAGACCTTACACCCCCAAGGAAGACTTTGAAAAGAAAAAAAGTCCCCATATACTCCAAAATTTGTAGAGCAGCATGTTTTGTGATAGATAAAAAATTGGAAACAAAGTAAATATCCATCAATTAGGAGATAGCTAAAAAAACTGTGTTACATGAAAATAATGGAATTTTGCTGAAATGATGGGTGCGATAAATACAGAAAAGCATGGAAAGGTCTATATGAACTGAGACAAAGTGAAATAATAGCCAAGGAAAAAATATGCTCAGTGACTACAACAATGTAAATAGAAAGACTGACACACCAAAAAAATCAAAAGTAAATGTAACAAATCAGACAGATCAAGACACTCCAAACTTATGCTTCTCAGAGGTGAGAAGTCCACAGGTGTTAAATGTGGCACATATTTTTGAACTTTTTCAATGCAGTCCTGTTATGCTAACTTTTTTCTTCATTTTTCCTCTGCAAAAAGTATCATCATGTGGGGTGGCTCTCTGAGAAGGTAGAGGGAAGAAAACATGGTATACTGTGGTGATGTAAGAAAAAGAAAATATCGATGAAAATTATTTTTTAAAAAGAACCATTTTCCTATTGATAAATGGACAAAGGATATGAACACTTTTCAAAGAAATAAATGAAAGCTATTGATTTTAGAGAACTCTAAGTTAAAACAACTTTGAGGTTCTACATCGCATCCAAAGTTGATGAAAAAGGCAGTGGGGGAGGCTCTAGGAAAACAGGCACGTTGTTGCACCCTTGGTGGATTTGTGAATTGGTTCAGCCATTCAAGAAAGTAATTGGGAACCGTTCCTCAAAAGTTGCTAGTTTGTGACCCAAAATTACCACTACATGGGTCTATACCTCAAAGATGTCAAAGAAAGGGGAAAAGGACTCATGAACAAAAATACCGATAGCAGCCCTTTTGTTGTGACAAAGAACCTGAAACTAAGATGATGCTGATCAACTGGAGAATGGATAAACAAATGACATGACATAGTGAAATACTAGTGTGTTGATGAAGAAGATATTTAGAAAAAAACCCAGGAAAACTTGTAAGAACTAATGAAGATTGAGGAGATCAGAACCAGGAGAACAATTAATACAAGAACAAAAACTTAAGAACTCTGATTAACTTATTGACCAACCAAGATTCCAGAAGATTCATGGTAAATCATGCTATGTCCTCATAGAGAGAGATGATAGACTTGGGGTGGAGAATGAGACATGTAGTTTTTAAATATGGGCATTGCAGAAATTTGTTTGGCTTACCTATGCTTACTTGTTAAAGACTGGTTTTTAAAGGAGGAGGTTAAAGGGAGAGACAATAAACTTTTGTTCATTGAAAAGAAATGTAATTGTATTTAAAAAAAATATTGAACCTATTAAAATGATGGACTTAGAACTACATGACTACGAAGACTCAGAACGGAAATTCCACATAGTCCACCTTTAGGATCAAAATCTAGAGACAAAAGGTGACTTTAGGGGCCCTTGAACGCAATCCTTTTGTTTTGTACATGAGGAAAATGAGACCCAGAGAAGTTTAGTGACTTATTCAAAGTCACACAAAGTCTCTAGCATATGTCATAGGTAGAGTGTGAACCCCAGGTTATGTAACTCAAAAACTGATGCTCTTTGTATTTTACCATTCTGCCTCTCACTACATGGAAGTCATTCTTTATAGAGGCTAATTGTTAATAAACCACATCTTTCTCATTCTTTCAATGTTCCCAAGTTCTCTACTTTACTTTTAGTGTTCTGAAATCTAATCCCATAATCATAACCATTGCAGGGCCTTTATGAAACCTTTTTGATTTGGGGATCGACTCAGAATTCTGTGACCTAGCTCAGAGCTGTCAGTGCAATTCCTTAACTTGTGCAAAATGCCTGTTTTCTCTCTCAATGGGTGTTAATAACACCCAAGTAGTTTCTTCATTGCAATTAGACTACGTGGTACCTTTCTGAAATGTGTCCTTGGTAACCTTCAAGTATGAGCTGCTTCTTAATGCCTGACACCATGCATTTCTAGACAAAACTGAAACCATTAAACTAGATTTCCAGAGAATGAATGCCTATTATTGTATGTGGAGAACAAAAATTACTTTGAATTTTAATTGTATTTCTGTACAAAGAATCTCATCGAATTTCCACTTCTAGGACTAAAACCCAAACTGGTTTTTGATTCATTTACAGTAAGTATGAATAAAAACTATCACTTGAAACTAGGGAAATTCACTCTTGCAAATGTACTGACTAGATGAAAATATTTTTCTTCCACATTCATTTTTAGCTATTGTGTGTTTGTAGAGATTTTCTCCTGGTGATACTTTTTAGCTAAGATAAAATAACTCATGCAAACAGAATAGTGGTACCTGAAATTATGTGTTTTACTGAATAAAATTGTCCTCCTCAGCAGTGATAAGTAAATGCCAAAGTAAGTTATAGATTTTATTTTTGTAAAAAATGACGTTGTAGTTACATATAGTTTTCTTATGTTGCTATTGAGGCTAAAGAACAGTTAAGTGATTTATCTTTATTATTCATACAACATTCTATGAACATATCTTGAACTCCCTTATAGCACCATGTAATTTCTATAAATGCCTTATTTATGAAATTTTTATTAAGAAATTTCTTTATATTAATACATGGAAATTTTATTCTAGGATAGTAATAGTGAATTGCTCACATTTTTCAGAGTAAGTTATTTTAAGATTACAAAAATTAGAACACTTAAAGGTTAAGTGACTTGTCTAGGGTCATACTGTATGAGTCAGATGTGGACTTGAAGCTAAGTCTTCTTGGTTTTGAGGCTAGCTCTCTATTATTCCACTTCCATGGTAACCCCTTTGTAGATAGAAACAGAAACCCAGATTTTTCAAAAATGTCTTCCAGAAGTATAGCGATCAGAGTGTTGGAAGGTGAAGTCCCACTTGATTCCCTCCTGGTCATACCCCTTATGGACTACTGTCTTGAGTATTGTGGCCTATATTTTAGGAAAGATATTGGTAAGGTGATACACTAACTAAGAAGGGCAACAAGCATTGTGAAAGAACTAGACATGTTTAAAAGGTTAATGAATGAATTCAAGATATTTATCTTTGAATAAAGAAGTCTTGGTGATGAGTTGAAGAGGGGGGGAAATGGTACATAATATGTTTAAGT
Source organism: Phalanger gymnotis (assembly GCA_028646595.1). NCBI lineage: Eukaryota > Metazoa > Chordata > Mammalia > Diprotodontia > Phalangeridae > Phalanger > Phalanger gymnotis. The sequence continues at coordinate 1,510 of JAQQSZ010017250.1, read as the reverse complement.
ACTTGAAGGGCTCTCATTAGGAAATGGAATTAGGCTGGTTTTACTTCTCCTTCCTCCAACCCCTATCCCAAAGGATGGAACTGGGATTAATTGGTAGAAATTGAAGAGAGGCAAACTTCAGCTCAAACTATGGAAAAAAAACTTCCTAATAATTACTGGTATGGAATAGAAAAGCAGAAATATCATGGGAAATAAAGGGTTCTTCCTCTCTGGTGGTCTTCAGGTAGACACTGGAAAGGCACATGTTAGAGATGCTATCAAGACCATTTTTCCTCCAGTATTCATTGGACCACATGACCTCTAATGTACCATCCAATTGTTAGGTTCTATAATTCCATAATCTTTGCCATTTCTGTTCCTTCACATTCCAGATTAATCAATTATTATCATGGTATGAGTTGTCAGTTTTCAAGTTCAGACACTTTTACTTTCATAATTTCTCTCACATCAGGCCCCTTTCGCACTTCTATTCAAATTATTCTTGTTTTGATCTCATATCTTCTTCTCTAAGATAATTTTAATTGCTCCCAACTGTTTTTTTCCTGTTTGTCCCTACTACACCACTAAGATAATTCTATTACTCTACTTAAGAAATTAGGCTGACTCCCTACAGCTTACGGAATAATGTATAAACTCCTGGCCTTGGTATTCAAGGCCCTCAACAACTAGTTTTAACTTTTGCAGACATCACTCATATCTTTACCCTACAGCTAGTCTGTAGGTCATTCCCTCAAGCCATATTAATTTCCTTTGTCTGTTCCTATTCTGTCCTCTCAAATAACATGCCTTAGTTCACCTTTTCACTCATGCCTCCATATGACTCTCCCTATTCCTACATCTGCCTTTGGTAAAGTCTGTCCATTCCTTCAAGATGCAATTCAAGTACTCTCCATCTTCCGTATTTCCTTTCCCTTCATGGGAATTAAAAGTAAATCTGACCTCTTCAAATTTCTCACTATCCTTTGCATGGTAGTTAATTTTATCATGTTTTTTGTCCCCATGTTTTTATATGGTAAACTCTCTGATAATAAGGGTGTGTTTTGTAGCCACCTTTGTCTCCCTGGTGCCATAAGAATACATTGAATGGGGGCGGAGCCAAGATGGCAGTCGGGAAGCAGTGACTGGCGTGAGCTCCCCACCAAGTCCCTCCAAAAACCTATTAAAAATGGCTCTGAACCAATTCTAGAGCTGCAGAACTCACAAAGTGGCAGAGGGAAGCAGGGCTCCAGCCCAGGACAGCCTGGATGGTCTCTGGGTAAGGTCTGTCCCGCATGGAGCTCCCAGCCCCGAGCTGAGGGGAGCAGAGCTGAGCCCAGGGCGCACGGCGCTAACAGACCAGACGCAGACCTACCAGACCAGGAGACGAGCAGAGAGTGCCCTAGAATCCTGAATTACTGAACTGTGGCATCCACCAGACCTCTCAACCCACAAAGAGCAAAGACAACAGAGAAGGTTAGTGGGAAAAGCTGTGGGACTGAGTTTGCGGTTCGGCCACTGCCCCTGGGGCAGC